>CM061921.1:374347124-374583482 GCA_031002005.1 Vandiemenella viatica
TTTTGCTATTTTGCATTTCCTATTCATTTGATATCTAAATTGCCTGTACTGCTCTCTTCCTGCTTCATCCTGAGCATTTTTGTACCTTCTCCTCTGATCCATCAGCTCCAAAATTTCTTCTGTGAATCCAAGGTTTTCGGCAGCTTGTTCCCTAAAGCCTAATGTTTCTTTACCAGCTTTCATTATTTCGGTCTTTAATGCATTCCTTTCAGAGATACTTCTTAGACCCAAGTCTACTATTTCTGCAAATTTTTCTCTAGTGCTAGATTGTTTCAGTTTATTCACTTCCAGTCTGTTCTGCTTATACTGCTTCCTTATTCGCTTAAATTTCAGCCTGCACTCCATTATTATCAAATTATGTTCAGAGTCTATGTCTGCTCCTGGGTACGCTTTACAATCTAGAACTTGATTCCTGAATCTCTGTTTGACCATGATATAATCTAGCTGATATCTGCCTGTATCCCCAGGAAGTTTCCACGTGTAAATTCTTCTTGCATGGTTCTTAAACAGTGTGTTTGCCACTACTAGCTTATATCTTTCACAAAATTCTAGCAACCTGCTTCCTCGCTCATTTCTTTCTCCTAGACCAAAACTTCCTACAGTATTCCCATCTTTTCCTTCTCCCACTATTGCATTCCAATCACCCATGACTATTAGATTTTCCTCCCCCTTCACATATTGAATTAATTCTTCAATTTCAGCGTATATTTTTTCTATTTCTTCGTCATCTTCCTGTGATGTTGGCATATACACTTGTACTAATGTGGTTGGGACGGGCTTAGTTTCTAACCTCATCAAAATAATCCTGTCACTAAACTGTTCATAATAACTCACCCGTTTCCCTACTTTCTTGTTCATTACAAATCCTACACCAGTGACTCCATTGACAGCTTGTGTGCTAATTATCCTGTGTTCCCCAGACCAGAAATCCTGTGCGTCCTTCCATTTAATCTCACTAATCCCAACAACATCTAACCTAAGTTGTTCCATCTCCATTTTTAAGTTTTCTAACCTACCTGCCCTATTCAGACTTCTAACATTCCACGCTCCGACTCGTAGAATGTTTCTATCCATTCTAATGACTCCTCCCTGAGCAGTCCCCACCCGGAGATCCGATTGGGGGACTATTTTACCTCCGGAATATTTTACCCAGGAAGAAGCCATCATGATATATGTAATTTGAGAGGATTACATGTCCTCGGGATACCCTTTGTGTCTTTAATGCAGTGGTTTCCCGTTGCCTTCTGCATCCCCATGCCGTTGATCATTTCTGATTCATCCGCCTTTAGGGGCCGTTTCCAACCCCAAGGGCAAGAGGGTGCCCTGAACCACTCCCCGCTCTTCCGCCCTCCTTTCGGAGGCCGTTGGCAAGCAGTGGGTGACTCCTTATACCGGGAGTCTTTCAGTCGCCAGAGCCTCATCCGTGCAAACAGGGTGCACCACGTGAAGGAGAGGTTGACATTTGGTTGGAAAAGACTAGTATTGTCTCTCCCAAACCCTTACACCCCCGTCGTAATGTAATAAATAATAATATGCTAGTGAGGACGACACCACCTCGTACCCTCAAAGAAGTTGCTGCATGTATTCCCCCTCCCCCTCCCAAAGTGGTTACCGCGTGGGTTACGTAATAATTTCCGGCAATGCGATCCTCGGTACTAATTACCCACCTGGGAGTCTGGACCACAACTTGCAGAGATACGTCTGGAGTGTATGCGCATAAAAATTTCTCAATTACATGGCCGTTTTTTCTATACTTAAAATATTAGTTATTCACAAATTCATCGATTTTTCCAAAAAATATTCATTAATCACGATTTTGTACTTAATTCAATTGATTATGATTGAAATGCGGTATAATATTCGCTTTTTTCCCGTATTCTAGGGCCCTGGGTTCAATATTTTATAACAAGTAAACACAAATTTTAATTTGTACTAGTCATGTGACGTATCGATTAGTATCTAAATTTTCTGAGTATTAAAATGGTGTTTAGTTCGATTAAATCGGATCAGTGGTTTAAGAGTTACGGTTTCTTAGAGTTAACCTAGTATACGTTGGAGAAAATATCTTGCGTTTGATCAAACGTACACGCTAGTCATGTATTTCTTTGGATGCTCTAAAGATATAAAAAATTCTCCAGTTACCACTGTTAAGAAATACGTGGGGGAAAATATCTTGCGTTTCATGCATTTCTTTGACTGCTCTAAAAAAATACCTAAAAAATTCTCGATTTACCCCCTCTCTCCGATTTACATACATGAGTTGTGGGGGTGGTAATTTGGTCACGTAGACGCTACGACTTATAAAAAGACGCTGGGTCTTCTTAAAATAATCGTGTTCTCGAGTGTTGTAGCTGTTGATATTCGTGTAGGATTGTTATTGTGCATGTGTGTGCTGTTTGGTGATAGCCCTCACAACTCGAGGTAAGTTGGCGCTCAAATTTCCTCGAAATAACTTTGTTTGTTTGTAATATATATGCACGCAGTTACCTGCGAGCATATAAATAAGTATACTTTTTTAAAAAATTTTTTTTTTTTTTTTTTTTTTTTTTTTTTTTTTTTTTTTTTTTTTTAGAAAAAGAAAAATGGATGGACCTCAGGCTCCAGTTTTGCCACCTATGGACGTGGCTACATTAAAATATACAGCCTTGATGGATGTATGCGCACGTTTACCACGTGCGTCCGACATTTATACTCTAGAGTTGCCCCTTATACTGAAGAATATTGCTCATGACCTGTTTGTGCGAGCAAAATGGGAGGGGCTGCTATCAGATATGACTAGCAACCCTTATTCGTACACAAACCGACATGGACAATGTATACCCAACTTCAATCGTGTCCAGTGTGCAATTAATTCAATAGAGCCTTTGACATGTGATTTATATACACGTTTTAACGATTCATACATTCTGTTTTTTCTATTGCATACCCAGTGCAATAAGAATGATAACGTTTTTAAACTTCGATCGACCTATTACGTGGCGAAAAACAAAAAAACAACAATAGTGCGGTCAGTATTTGTGGCCCCTTCATAAATGAAATAAACAATACCAATGAGCTGTTGGAAATTTATGACCTTAGTGAATTGCAACTGCGAATATACAACGAAAGTGTGCTTGTAGGTGGTGTAATACCACGCCATATATTTTGTGACAGTGATATTTGGTGCCAAGAGTATGCCAAAAGGTCGCTTTTTAGTTGCGAATATGTATATTCAAATACAAGTGACGGTTCCAGTACTGATGGCAGTGATTAATAATAATCTATATCATATTGTAAATAAAATTATTTTTACTACTTGTTATAGATGTGTTTGATTTCTATGAACCATGACTAATTTTTCTTCTTCTCTAAACCACTTGTACAATCAACGATGTAAGTTTTATTTTTTTTTGTTAGTTGTAATTTTATTTCACTTAACTTATGGTAAACATTCGCATATTATTGCTACCCTTTCTGAAACTGTTCTTAGCGATCACCTACACTAAAGGAAATGATCTTGCTCGCTTCAGCGTGGTGACTTCATGATCGTTAAGAAGAAGACTCGATATGTCGTTGAGGTAAGTAAATATTTATCATTGGACCCAATATAGTTAAGATTACACAGCAAACACCAAATTTTCTTTACGTTTGAAGTCCCCAGTTGCTTTTCAGTACCTTCCTTCTATGAAAGTCGAAGCTTGGAACTTCCTGTAAACGAAGTGCGAATTAAATAACAAAACGAAGTGCGAATTAAATAACAAAACGAAGAGAAAGTATCATGGGTCAATCCAACGGCATCTTTCCCTGCGATCTTAGTTGTACGATGCTTCGGCGGCGAGAAGGACCATTAACTCCGTGACAAGTATTAGGTTCTAATAGGCCTTTATTTGAAATAATTTAATAACTTCGAAATATGTCTTTCATTATAGAGGAACATTGTTAGTTTACCAGAAAGATAAATTTATATTACTTTCGATATTATGAATTGTCAGCATCACTTTCTATAAATTTAATATCAATTTTCTTCCCACATTCTAAATATTTTGCGACTATATGTAGAATTAATTATTGTTCTTTGATTTGCACGCCGCATTCCAGCAGTTTCATTCTACTTAGGTTATTCGGTAAGGGTGTATCATATTGCAGTCTTTACATAACCAGATCGAAGTGGTGATTTACCAAGTTTTCACAGAGTTAGGTACTTTAGCAGTGGTTTGATCGTTTCATTTTTAACTGGCCGATGACGTATTTTTTATTTTTATGGAGATGCGGTTGCTAAAAAGGCTTCCAACACATTTTGTTTCTATAAAATCGAACTGATACATAGATATTTTATCTAGTGTAATAAAACAGACACTAAAAGCTGACAGAATTATGAACTCCGAAAATAAATAAAAGTATGCACCATGTGGATTCAATCTTCTGAGTGTCTTTTGGTGTCAGTAATTATGTGACCATTGTCCTTAGCTATTCTCACTATATAAGGTGGCTTTCCTGGACATAATAATTAACCGTATATTGCTGGGTTTCTCGTACATTATCCAAATATTATTGCTGTTGTGTGATGTTAGCACCTCCTTTTCATGCCAGGAGATAAAGCGCAATACGTTATTTTATATCTGTAAACTGTAAATGTTGACAATAATGTATAGATTTCAAGGTAAAGATTCAGTTTGAGAAGGTCTGATAATATTTTGAAGGTCTAAGCACGGTAAGACATTATTAAAAACGCTACCAATTTTAAGGTAGTTAATGTTGGTATTAAACTTCACAACTGTGAGTCGCATACTTTCAAAAAGACAAGACAATAGGAAAGAAGTTTTAGCTCCAGAAATTAAACTCTTCAGTTTGAAAGAAGCACAATAAATCTACTCTACCTTCCCGTCCATTTCTATGCTACTGAAAGCAGTGTATTATTTATTCAGAATATTCTTCTCGTCGACGCCAGGATTGGTCCCAAAGGACTCTGTTATGCAGAATTACACACCACTTTTTTATCATATGCGTATTTTCAGTATGAATGAATAAATTCGATTTTAAAACGCGTGGCAAAAGGGATTGTGTTTTTACGATGTCACTTCGAAACTAATGGCTGTCTCGCGTTTTTTCTCTCTCACCGCAACCTTCTGCGGGGACACACACGCCGGGTTTTTTTTATGTGTTGCCGGCCGACCGGATCTACCGTCGCGCCCGCCTCCTAATGAGATGTAGGGACGAAGAGTCGCACAGACCGATTTAAAAAAAATCTCTGTTAACTCTAAGAAACCGTAACTCTTAAACCACTGATCCGATTTAATTGAACTAAACACCATTTTAATACTCAGAAAATTTAGATACTAATCAATACGTCACATGACTAGTACAAATTAAAATTTGTATTTACTTGTTATAAAATATTGAACCCAGGGCCCTAGAATACGGGAAAAAGCGAATATTATACCGCATTTCAATAATAATCAATTGAATTAAGTACAAAATCGTGATAATGAATATTTTTTTGGAAAAATCGATGAATTTGTGAATAACTAATATTTTAAGTATAGAAAAAACGGCCATGTAATTGAGAAATTTTTATGCGCATACACTCCAGACGTATCTCTGCAAGTTGTGGTCCAGACTCCCAGGTGGGTAATTAGTACCGAGGATCGCATTGCCGGAAATTATTACGTAACCCACGCGGTAACCACTTTGGGAGGGCGAGGGGGAATACATGCAGCAACTTCTTTGAGGGTACGAGGTGGTGTCGTCCTCACTAGCATATTATTATTTATTACATTACGACGATTTATGATCAGAGCTCACACCTGCTTCCATAACACGGCCCCTCAGTCAGGCTTAGAAGTGGCACGTGGCACCGGCTCATTTGAATATTATTCACATTAGAATACAATTCACGACCAATAACTTGGGTTAAGAACTGGCGCGTGACCTCATTTGCATTTTATAATGGCCTTTTCATACCTTTCTTGATAGTTGAGGCTTTACGAATGGGCTCACTCCCCCTCCCATAAGAATACACGTGGGCTCACTCCCCCCTTGTCACACTACTGATATGTTCTCAAAACATCGTGACAAAAACTGTTATATATGTCGTGTGTCATTGCTACAGATATGAAGTATTTCCTTTCCAAATTCCATCAATTTTGGTATAGCCAATTACACGACAAACCTAACAAAAAGACAAAGACTTACTCTCGCATTTATAATATTGTTAGTTCAGATCACACACAAACACACACACACACACACACACACACACACACACACACACAGAGAGAGAGAGACTGCAAGAGAAAAAAACCGCTGAGTAATCAATTCAGGGTAAAAAGGTTTATACCTACAGCATTATTAGACCGCGTACGATTTGTCGATCATATCATTCCTAAATTTGCAGTATCTACAGTGTAATATGAAATCTGAAAAACTGACCGTCCAGGCATGCCTCATACGATCAAAAACAGTTCTTAAAAATTTCTGCCTCCATCGGGATTTGAACCGAGAACTACGGTGCAAACATTAGTAACCAAGCGCGTTAAAGTAGTGTCCTAATGACAGTTGAAGCACAAAAAGTTCACTTTTCTGCCACTAGAGGGCAGCACCATCTGAGGTCGCTCGTGTCGCCCATGTAACGTCACTAGTTCATTTGGCGGCCAACAGATGGCGCCACCTCGATTTCTTAAAAGCTGCCAGATGACGCATCACTATGGATTCGTGTTTAATCACCACCACGAGAAGACATTTTCATTCGTGTACCATATGCTCCATTACCAAGCAACGTAAATATCGTTAATGTTTTTCTGCAAGCAGTTTGAACTGGCTTATTGGCGTGGGTAGAAAATGGAAGATTAATCGTGAAATCGACGATGATGGTCACCATTATGTATTGGACCCAATCCCTATTAAATGTGTACGTGTTTGATACGAGTCACGCCAGCCAGATCGTCCTCAGTCGTGTAGCGCAATTCACTATGGCTAGTATGGTGCTCTTGTTTACAGCAAGCTACAAGTTAAACAGCAGTGACACCAAGCGGCTAACTGTTGTTTTCTCACCTAAACTGGGATGTAAATCAGTAGTAGTACTCGAAAAAGTTTGGTATAATAAAGTACTCTCACACATGAAGAGTGGGATGTACTGCGAACACAGATCTATACAATTGGAACTATATGGTTTTTCAACAATGCTGTTCCTACCTATGGTGTTTTTCTTGGTGAATCAACATGGGGCATCTTGGTCGATACCATCCCCGCAGTGAGCAGAACCATCAACACCTTGAAGTCCTGGAGTTATCAAGCTAGTAAGTACTACAACGAGTTTGTGAATACATTATCAGTGAAAGTGAATAGTGAAAACCACCGTTGTTCTGAGCAGGATCTGATAGATATGTATTTTGATAGTGTACATGTCAATGAGTTGTCATACAATCCTTGGTCAACACTAGACTATGAATGTTTAAAGCTAGAAATAAAGGCAAATAAAAAACTGTTAGTGTTTGGTGACGTAAAGTGCAAAGTTAAGCAAAATTATGATGTGTGTGGACATAATTAGTGACACCAGCCCTCCATCCCTCAGTCTGCTACGAGGCGCAGCCAAGTAATGTTCTTCGCGTCAGTGTACCAGCTCAACGGTGGAGATTCCAAGAGATTGACTTTGGGGTTGTCATCACAACATGATTTCGATCCTGTTGTGGTACTTGAGAGGGTGGGTTACAACAAGATCACACTCTCATTCGAAGAATGGGAAGTACTCATCAGGGAGTCGGACAATTTGTCCAATATGTTCACTGACAGCGACCACAGCAGCATCCAACTCCGACTGCATACTGTTTCATGTCGGACGGTTTCTGGGTCGAAAATGTTATTACTTCACCACAGTATTGACCCCACCGCGGTATTTTCTTCGCCAATTCTACATGGCGTAACCTTGTCAATGTGCAGCCAGCAGTGTGCATCCTTGTCCAAAGGGTAAAAGTGGAGCTTCAACGCATCAGCATACTACAAGGTGTTTGTGAGTGAGTTGGCTGTCAAAGTGTTGAGTGACTACTACAAATATACTGCTTCAGTGTCGAAGTTAATGGACATGCACATCAACAACGTTCATCCTATTCATGTGTCTTACAGTTCTACATTTGACTTTGTGCAATTAAAGGAATGAAATAATTGCATACAAAAATTTGCTTGTACTTAAGGATGTATGCAGAATTGTAAACAGTGAAGAGTAAACATTATTTTTTACCAGAATTTTATTCTTTTTGCTTAATAAATGATAAGATATCATATATTTATTTTAAAAATATCATCTTTTATTTCGCCCACCAATTGGCGATTAAAAATACATTTTCAATTGCACACATATTATTACAAAATATATGTAAGTTACAAAGTTTTCTCAAATTAGTTTTCTTGAGTTCCCGCAGTGGTGGACATCCTAAATCTTCAATGTTGCAGCACACTTCCCTCCTGATAATTTTCTGCAACCATCTCACCTTCTCCCGTCCTTAACTGTATATGATTGAATCATACTCATTGGTTATTGCATTTAGTATAGAGCACATTCTTGCTGAAAGAAACACCATCGAATTCCAAGGTATTCTATGGTAATATGTGTAAGCCATCTAACTTCTGGCTCATTACCTCCACACGATGGTGACGATACAGAAATACAGTGTGTAGCGATAATTTTGTCTGAGCGCACTATGTATATAGCAACTTCTTTAAAATAAACCCACCATCTTTCTTCGTGAAACCCTGTGCGTCCAGGAAGATGGTTGGCATGGTAATGGTTGGTATGACTGGGTGCTACTTGGTTATGTCAGCTTACGCACAACACCGGTTAGAGGTACATATTCTACTACACGATCGTGCAAGATCAGACAGTATGCAGCGGTGTAGGCAGGAAAATTCTCCCTGCTATCAAACCTCATACAAATGTCTACAGTTCCTGTTTTAACAGACTTCATTTTGATGTGAACAGTCTATTACGGCGGTAGGGGTAGTTTCTATAAAGCTTTCACGTTTTAGTAATGGCGAAGGATGGTCTCGCTCGTAGTAAGACTGTTGGAATCTTGCATACATGTTATACAACACTGTGATTCGGTTTTTCTTAAAGTCTAGGGTCATGTTCTCATATTGATACGCCACATCATTTAGGAACACATTGACATTGGCGAGATTGCAGTCGTCAAAGATGGCTGCACTGAATTCCGCATTCCGTTTCCTGTTTGTTTTTAATCCTAGAACCACGAACCTAGGTTTCTCCAGTTGCGTTGATGTTTTCAAAGACCAAATTTGAGTCTTACTGATTGGAAGCAACGGGTACTCCAACAGATACCTACTTCTGAAATTAATGTGAAGTGGTTTCCCGCTGTCAACCATCTTGAGCAACACTAGTTTTTCTCTTTCACCTACTTGTAAATGAGCCATCACCCATGCTAGTTTGCTGATGGTGAATTTACTATCCTGCGAATTTGGATTGGCTTGTACATATGAATTTATATCTTCCCTATCTCGAATCAGTATTAGTTCTTCTTTTACATTTGCAAGTATCTTTTTAAAGTCTTACGCAAAACCCCAAGAGCATACTCAACGGTATACATAATCAAAGTAATCATTTCCAGGAGCGCGTTGAACCTATCCTGCATTGATCAACACTCCCATTTTTGGGGGACTTGCAGAAATAAGTGTTTTCAATGTGCTTGTGATTCCAACGTTTCTGTTTCGGTCAATTTCTATTCCATTAAGTTCATATCGAATTTCCCTAAACATTGGATGTGATAAGTGAATTTGTTACTGCTCCATCTGATTTCACGAATCTTCCTTCAGTATGCAAATAGGTTTCACATGGTAGTGTATATGTATCTTGGTTCTGAATCCGTATACAAATTTAATCATTGTTATTAAATGTGGCTGGCGTATGCGGCTGGTGACTCAAATATTGTTTGCGCGTCACCGACTCGTCAAACACCACACTGGAAGTTATGTCCAACATCTCATCCATGACTTTTAACTGTATATCCCAACGACTGTAGGAAGAGCACGTTCTCAGGTGTTAACCGCTTCACTGTCGGTTCACGACTGACAGCTTTGTGATGTAGGCGCTTCTTGTTATAACGAGCACTCTTCTTCTTTACATGCAGTCTAAGGGTAATGGTTTCGCATCTAAAATCCACTAAATTACCGTATTGATCGACAACTCTAACGTTGATGTTGCTGAGAGTTTTTACTGTGATTGGCAGATAGATAACATTAGCGGGTACTTCCACATTCTTGTACCCCGGTGGAACTGTTGGAAAAAACTCGTGTAGTGTGTGACCAAGCCTAACGTTGTCGTAATTTCCTGTACATATGCTGCACTCTATTCTTATTGCGTTAATTTTGAAGATCTGCACAGTGTAGTCTGATGCGTGAAATCCTGGCTTTAACACACGTTTCGAAAATACAAGCAGAGATCCAATTGATTTTGGTTTAGCGAAGTCATTTTCCACAGGTGTTTCAATCTCACACTTAAGTGAATTGTTGTTTGCTCGAATTACTAACTTTTTGTTTTTAGTTCGCCAAACCAAATAATTTGACAAATCGTCAATATCGTAAGATCCTGTGAGTATGTCAATTACCTTATTATTCGAGTAATGAAATTTACAATTTGTTTTGTCTATATTCGGAATCGAATTGTAAGTTTGAAAATCAACCAAGCCAACTGTGTATTCGCCATGGCTCAAATCTATCGGTGGAAAGTAATCACAGCCCCAGACTGAACTGTTGCCCGACAAACAGATTGTCACAGACATGTGTTTCTTAGTCCAAGGTTCGTTCAAGACTGATGTAATACATTTTTCTACAGGAATTTTAAACACAAATGAGCACATACATGTGTTCCAAACTTCTGGTGTTGCTGCACATTGTAAAGTATTCTGTTCCCTGCAAGCTGCAAAGCACCGCTGCAACTCCAATGGAGGAGGCAACTAACCGAAACTGTCGAAATACTTAACTATACCGTCTTTGTACTTGATGTGTGTAACCCAATGTGTTCCAGCATTATCAGCACTGTCCAAGTTCACGACACCACATTCACGTCAACGATTTTTGTGAGGTAGTGTATCACGCATGAAAACACCACGAAAATATGATATGCCCAAACGCTTTATATTTCTACATATGTCGTGGTCGGTCAGTGGTTTAACCGACTTTTTGTTTTAATCCAGACCCTTCTTTTCGGTATGGTTTCAAATATAAACCTTTACATTTCATTGTCATTGCCTCCATCGCTTCGTTGTGTCGTTTCTCCTCAGCCAACTTTTTATTCGCCTGTTTTGCTGCTTTGAGAGCCTTGACGACATTTGCAACCCCACCTGCCAAAGCACCAGCTGCTGACAAGCGGGCAAATAATGGTATTAATGATGGAAGAATACCACCCTTTTTCTTCTTTTCTTTCTTAACACGCCTACTAAACTTTAACTTGGCACGTGTGACTCTGTTAACCACCAATGCTGCTGCACGTTCACCAAACTTTGCATCCTTAGCCTTAATTCTTTCTGCCGCCTTCTCTGCGAGTATACGATCTGCTTCGGCTTTATCTGTCCCCTGTGCATAAGCAATGTCGTGTTCCCTACAGGCTGCATATAGTGGGTTTATACCCTTCTGCCCAAGAACAACATTTTTTTTCCAGTTTAGTACCGGGGCCACTAAACTGATATGTAGGTATATGCGCCTCAAAAGGCATCTTGTCGATGAGCTTGTTTAAAAAGCCACGACCTTTCTTCTTCCTCGTAGGAGGCATTGTTACCGACTGACTAACTTTACGGGTTCGCGCGGCTATATATAACCGTAGCAACCACCAATCCCTGTCAATATGAAGTTCGTAAAACAGCGAGACACATTGCCCGTGAGTAATGTTGATACTACCGGCAACAATACTAGGTGGAAGAACGTACCTCTTTTCCCTGAGACAGTTAGGGCAATAGTGTGTGATCCATCAAATTGTGGGAAAACCAATCTTGTGCTTTCCCTGCTGTAACTCCCAAATGGACTTAGATTTGTAGATGTATACGTGTTTTCCAAGTCGTTGTACCAGCCAAAGTATCAATTACTAGGGAAAATATTAGAACCCATTAAAGAAATTCAGTTTTTGATAATGAGTGCTAATCAAAGTGTACCTTCTCCAAGTGAAGCTCTACCTAATTCTGTGTTTGTATTTGACGATGTTTCGTGTGACAAACAGAATAATATCCGAGATTACTTTTTGATGGGCAGGCACAGATCAGCGGATTCTTTTTTACTTGTGTCAGACATATAGCCGAATATCGAAATAAATGGTTAGAGACAATGCTAACTTGATCGTGCTGTTTAAACAGGGCGATATGAATCTCAAACACATTTACAACGAGCACGTCAACACCGACATGACGTTCAAGGAGTTTAAGATTCTATGTGGGTACTTCTGGAATGAGCGTAAACACGGATTTTTGGTTATTGACAAAGACTGCGACATGTACCATGGAAGATACCGCAACGGATTTGATTCATTTTTGAATAAATAGCCGAACATCCTATGTACTGGTATCATTACAAGCATGGAAAAGTTTGGGAGAACTTCAGTGATTCAGTGTACCTACCACAGAACATACTTCTTACGAAGGAGGGTAACTTGGATTGCCAGGGTTGAATACTGAAACACATAGCTGACCCCGTCGACGAAGATGATGCTGCTATCAAACGATATGTTGATAAATTTATCGAAGAATTGAAAATGGCAGTAATGACTATGGTTATATATTTTTTTAACTGCTTTACGTCTCTTTTTAACATCAAGGTCTTTAGAGACGGGAAAGGATGGGGGACAAGGATGGGGGCAAGGAATGGGAAGAAATTCGGCCATGGCCTTTTGAAGGAAGCATCCCAGGATTTGCCTGGAGTGATTTGGGGAAACCATGGAAAACCCAAATTTGGATGCCCGGACGGGGATTCGAACCACCGTCCTCTCAAATGCGAGGCGAGAACGCTAACCGTTACACCGCCCCGCTCGGTGACTATGGTTATAACTATTGCAGTAACAGATATGCTTCAAGATCACGCCTACATAATAGAAACAGGTGTAAACTATTACGAAATCCCTGTCAATGGTGTAATACTCTCTTTAGTCAAACCGGGTAGGGTTGACGTGAGACTGAATTGGATTAAAGATGCAAAGTTACTCTATGTGAAGCGAGGTGATAAACTTAAGTTTTTTCCCAACAACTGCAAATGTTCAACACTAGAAACCATTTACAGCAACATTAACAATGAGATATAAAATAGTACAGTGAACACCCACAAGCCTCATTTGATGTGTAAGCATGGACCCAACAACAAATAAACGTGGTATTATAAAGGCTTACAATGAAATTCGACGAAAGTTACTCGAAGTGAAGACAGGTCAGATTGACTCCGAGAAATTTTTCAAGGATTCATTAAGACCTGTGATAGATACTATGGAAAGAGTTTTCTTACCTCAGCGACATATACAACAGCAGTCTCCTCTCTTGATCAAAGATTTCTTGAAGTCACTAAGTCGAAGTGAGCGAGATTATGATTCAGTGTAAGGTGTCCGAAAGAAAAATGCTTCACTAATGATCGGGAACTCGTCTGTTGCTATTGATGAAAATGTAATTTTAATCGATGGTAATGAATGTGAAAGAACAAGAGGGCTAATGGAATTGTTGTTTTTAAAAAACCATAAACAGTATACTGCCAAGGACTTGAAAAACTATTCTGAAATATTAAACATCACAAGTGCTCACAGAGTAAATTGTAGTCCATCAGGTGAAGTTTTTAAGTCACCTGTTGACATTAAGTATAAAACCATAATCTCTAAAATTATAAATCAGTCTGGTTCTGGTCTTCTTCCTATGAAGGAATATGTGTACTGGGACGACCCAAATGAACTCGTTGAAAGATTGAAGTTACTAACCTCATCGACATCTGCGGAACATACAGCACACTCCAACGAAATTTTATCAGTGGTTGAAGGACTTCGTGAAAGAGACATTGTATTGTAACATGGATCAAGTTATGGCAGAACTCCATAGAGCAGCAAGAAGAAACTTACCAAGATGTCATGTAGTAATCAAAGGACTCGATGATCTGTGGCAAGCTGATATAGTGGAAATGATCCCATACTCTCGTAAAAACAGTGGCCACAAGTATATACTGTTGGTGATTGTTACTTATTCAAAATTTTCATGGGCTCTACCTCTCAACAACAAGACAGCTAGTGTGGTTGCTGATGCTATGAAGAGAATCCTAAGTTGAGGTCGTGTTCCTAAAAACTTACAGACTGACAACGGAAAAGAGTTTTACAATTCAAAGTTCTAGAAACTCGTGACTAGCTATGGTATTAATCACTTGTCAACATATACCCATCTTAAAGTAAGGGGTCAAGCATCAATACCACCAGGAGTTTCACGTTCGTAAAAGAGAAGCATGTTAACAACTGTCAGAAGATCCAGCTCGACACGCGTTCTCTTTTACACAGTCTGCCAAGAAAGGCCTGGAGCTGTGTAATAGTGGGCGGGGTCAAGGGTGTACTTCTGCAAACATACATTCCTAAATTTTTCAAACAGATCTGCAAGTAGCCGTCCCTATGTACGGACTTGCATATTCTTCCAAGTTTTTGATCTCGAAAATCCGCCACACTTGTGTCGCGTGCTCGTAATCTTCATCAGAAATTTCTGACTCCGACAACGAACTATAAAATTTAGACTTCGGAGGGAGCGTTGCCTCTTTGAGCTTCTCCATTGAATCCATGTATTTGTAAGGGAAGACTCCTTTACGCTTAACTACAGTAGATGGAACTTCTCAGGGTCCGTGAAATACGCACTGGTAATGTACATGAATTGGTCCTCAGGGGTTCCAACCAGTTTATTTAACGAGGACTGCATGAAACGGCACGAGTCCAGGAACCGCAATTTAATTGACATACCATTAATCTTTTTCTAAAACGAAATGTAACATTCAGTGTTGATGGGTAGGACATCCATCCCATCATAATCGAGGTGTGCTAAAGCCTTAACAATAAAGTGCGCATCATACCCAGACAAATTATGAAAAAATATGTGTATACACCTTTGATTTTTGTACTGTAAATTACAGTTATTGTGTGCAGCCCCTCTGAATGCACCTGTGATGTGACAAGGATCACGAACCTTAACGGCCTCCGGTGCAAAGCCATCACCAAAGATGTGGTATACCGTAGCACTGGTAAATCGTGCTTCCTCAGCAGCTGACATTACAAGAGGTATGAGCGCCTTGTAAATTTTATCGACGTCATGGGACAGTTGAACAAGTTGTTCCACTAACCATTTCTCAGGGTTTTCCCCCAAGGATGAGTCGAATATGTTCAGCTGAGGCTTGTATGCGCAAACGAGCTGGTATGCCTCGGCAAAAGGGATGTGTTCCTGGACTCCTGAGAAATAAGAAGCATTAGGGTCGGGCCTGCATGTATCAATGGGTTTCAGCAAGTATTCAAAAGCCGCGTAAATGACGAATGGTGCACGTTGTTGGTACACAAAATCCTTAAACTTTAGTATTTTGTCTTCGTCGCCGGATAGGACGACTCTTACAGCGCGCACCTTTGCGCAAACAATCTCATGGCGATCCAAGAGATCTTTGAGACTGAAATGCAGCAGACATCTATCACATTTGAATATACGTCCATCACGCTTCGATATTGAAGAACTAACTAACCGCGATAAGTTCTTGATCCAGCATTAGTGAAACTTATCTCTACCCTCCTTAATCAACAACATGTTGATATGGAACTTGCGTTTGACTGCAGCATGATGGAGGGGACCTACAACTCAGTTTTCCATTTTCTGGTTCCAAGCCATAGACATTGATCGAATAATTAGGATTTTGCCTCTAAAATTTAGAAATGTCTGACAATTTTACAGGGAATTCTATGCCAACAAAATATAAGTTGTACGTGGAACGTACTTGAATATAATCATCGATTCTAAACACGTTCTTCCCCACCTGCTCGCGAAATGCCAGGATCGTCCAAAGAAAATAACGATCATCACTGTTTTGAACATTGACAATTGCTTTCTTTGCTTGGATATCGAATGGCAGGCTATAAATGAAGAGCCCCGAAACAGCGGTTCGAATTTAGCTACATGGATTTCGATGGCATTAATTTGATCGAGGGTTTTACGACTATCCCGATCCTGGAATTCACTATATTTTTTTAAAATATCTTGATGCACATAGGCATCATACCATTCTTCCAGGTGAGTGCTTAATGTAAGTTCTCACATCTTTGGCAAAAAACAAATACGGCTGATGTTAGTGACATTGTTCTTCTGAATTTGGAAAAGGCAATCCAACCCCACCTAGCATTTTATAGCTGGTGATGAGGGATTGTTAATAATCGCGGAAATTTGATCTTAGAAGCATGGTCTAATATAATTTTCTGGATCTTTAAAATTTTCTGAATTTATAACTGATACATGGAGTAACCTATTCCCGAAAGCACTTGCCCTAATAGTAGGCTTAAAGTGCGTCCGGCTTACACTTTTCCCCACCCGCATTAACACCGGACCCGGTTGCTTGTGTGTTGAGCGGCCACTGGAACGATGGTTCGTCTGTTACCCAGAGTGCTTCTACTGGCGACAGAGTGGCTAGTAGATCGTAATAAATTGGATCTGCCCACACGCTGGTGTTGGGTTGTGTTATGTCAACTGTTGGAATACCCTACATTGCTTCCAGGTCCGGTGGTGACATATAAACATCTAATAGACACAAAAAATTAGATTCATAGTTACAAGTACGAAAAAAAGCAATAAATAAAAGGAATACATTACCTGATATATTAATCCTTTTTGATGGACTGTCATCATTGGTTGCCATCTGTTTGTGTGTAGGTTTCACATCATCATCTGAAACAAAATGAATAACGTTGGTCACACATGGAAAATTATTTAAAGTATTAGCTACATAATGGTAAAATCAACAGCATTATAATTACCTATATTGTGCCCATTCACATCATCAGTGGTATCTACAACACATTGAATAACTTAAGTCACATAGGCACTAAGCATTCACATGAAAATTATTTACAGTATTAGCTACTCACCAGTAAAGTCAGCAGCATTATTACTACCCATATTATGCTCATACACATCATCAGAGGCATCTACAACAAATAAAAAACGTAAGTCACATATGCATTAAGCATTTACATGAGCAATTATTTAAAGTATTTGCTACTTACTGGTAAAACAATCCATCAATTCCTGAGTGGAGATCTCAGGTAATGCGCATCCATACATCTACAACAGAATGAATAATGTAAGTCACATATGCATTAAGTATTCACATGAAAATTATTTAAAGTATTAGCTACTTACTGCTAAACCAATCCATCAATTCCTGAGTGGAGATCTCAGGCAATACACATCCACTCACATCTACAACAAAATAAATAATGTCAATCACATATACATTAAGCATTCACATGAAAATTAGTTAAGTATTAGCTACTTAATGGTAAGGTCAACAGCATTATTATTGCACATATTGTGCCCATACACATCATTAGAGGCATCTACAACAACAACAACAATAACAACAACAAAAATAATGTCAGCCACATATGCATTAAGCATTCACATGAAAATTATTTAAAGTATTAGCTACTTACTTGTGGCGACCACAGTTAAACCGTATCCATTTGATGAGGCACAAACAGATACCACCTGGGAATTATTCACCAAAATCGAGTCTAAAAAAGAAAATATAAATCAATAATATCACACGAGAAAAAAATAATCTGTAGCATAAAATTATATTAATCACTTACCAGCTGCAAAGTGTATCGCACCTCAAGGTCGGTCATGGTTACCGATCGTGAGTCTACAATAGAAAAAAATAATTAGTAATATCAAAACGAGTAAATTTATCAGCAACAAAAAATAAAATATAATAAAACTTGCCAGTCAGAAATTCATCACTGATTTGTTGTGAGAAAGTCAGGAAGACGAGTAAATTAAAATTAAAATCAGACTTATTGGTTTTTACTAATACAACAAAATAATTAATAACAGAAAATTAACTTACTCTTTGCCAAATACTGATCGATGTCTTCAGCAGTCAGTACTGGAAAGTCACCTGAAGCACGATCCATTTTGTGACGATTTTTACTCTGCAAGACACTGGTGAACTATGAGGATGGTGAGAAGGAAGATACAGAATTTATACTCAGTCAGGTATGGTAAATTATGTTGTGGAAAGTAGTCCAGTCCACTCACACTAGGAATAGCGCCTAACGGAATCTGTTGTTCGCCCGCGGTGTGTGTTGTGTTAGACTGAGTGGCCTGCTGGCGCGCCGGGAATAGCACCTACCGTTGTTCCTTGCGGGAATGTCGCGTCAGAATTGAGGCCAGCCGAGCGGTGGCAGCCATGCGGTTGACAGGTGGCGCCATCTGTTGGCCGCCAAATGAACTTGTGACGTCACACGGGCGAAACGAGCGCCCTCAGTTGGTGCTGCCCTCTGGTGGCGGAAAAGTAAATTTTTTGTGCTTCAACTGTCATTAGGACACTACTCGTTAACCACTTTTTTTTAATCTCAGACCACTTTTTTTTTTAAATAGTTGCAGCAGTACATTTAGGTAATTTTAGAAGATCTCCTTGTAATTCTTGAGTTTTTTGATATTGTATTGGTTTTCTATGATTTTATACTTAAATTCTTCTAGAGTAGGTTTTTTTTCTCGGTTAGAGCAAATTGTAGGTATGGGCCAAGTATCCAAATAGTGCTGTTCCTTTTAGACTCCGGGTATGGCCACAGTTGAGGTTTCAATAAATATTCTAATTCTATTGTGTTTGGGCTCGTTCTGTTTATAATTGCGATTTTTGTCTTTACCCATTTCCATATATTTATTCTTTCACCGCAAATCAGCCAGTGTTGTATTGTATCATTTAAATTGCATTCTGGGTATAAGGGTGTTGGGCTGAGGTGAATTTTGTTTAATTTTTCTCTTGTTCTTATTGTTCCGGTTGCCACTAGATACCAGAGTGACCTAGTTTTTAGGTCTAGAGTTTGTTGTGTATGTTTAGCCAAATTTTTCCCCAGTCCAGTCGTGGGCGCTTAGATTCTTTCGCTGTGCTTGCGGTTGTTCATTAAAGCTTTGTAGACCTCTTTCGTATTATGTCTCCGATGTAACTCTTTTCGATATAGTACTTTCGTACGTGTTGTAAAATTTTGTTGATATAGCTTACATCAACGGGTGCCGCTGTGCTGGGTGGCTTTAATAACGAAAAAAGGGTTTGTGTAAGGCTGCTACAGTGATTCTCAAGTATTACCTTTGTGCTTGCTAAGAAGAAGGCTCTACATTTTTTTTGGACGTCTACAACTCCGAGTCCTCTCTTGTTGCAAGGCAAGGGGTAGGTGCTGAAAGGTATGTTAAATACATTTCCCCTCCATATGTACCAGCATATAGCTGCTTCGATTCTTCATGCTATGTTGTGCGGGACCGGTAGTATGCTTGCCGTATAATATATCTTGCTTAATATATAGGTGTTGACCAGCCTCACCTTCTGCAACAAGCTGAGGGCTCTTGTTGTGTTTTCTCGCAGCAAGGCTCTTATTGTGTTGAGATTTGCCTTCCAGTTGGCTGCCACCATTCCGTTTGGGTTTTTTGTTAAGTCAATTCCAAGAACCTTACATTTTGTCGTGGTTTGTATCCATTTGTTTCCGATTCTTGCCTTCTTTTTACCTAGCAATAATATTTTGGATTTGTTTTTGTTCAGTTTGGCTCCGCTTACTTCAGAGTATAATTGAATTATATTGCGAGCTTCTGTTACTTCCTCTCCGTTGTTGATTATTACGCTTACATCATCCACATAGGCTTGGCATACAAATTTGTTGCCAAAAATTGTTAATCCAGGCAGTCTGTGGTGAAGCTGTTGGAGAAGTGGCTCTATGGATATGCAGAATAAGGTCATTGACAGCGGACATCTCTGTCTGATGCCTTTCTCTATTAGAATTGGACTTGTGAGTTGCCCTTTTATTAGGACGCTTGACTGCGTGTTTGCTACGCATTTCCTTATTGTTGCGACAAAGGGATCACTGAAACCCATTTTGTATAAGTTTGTTAGGAGAAATTCGTGGTAGACCCTGACATATGCTTTGTCGAAATCAAGAGCTGCAAGTGCTGATTTAGTATTGCTGGCCCATGTTAAGTATATCAGATCCCTACATTCAGCAGCTGCCTCCGTTATTGTTTTACCTTGTATGCAGCTCTTTTGATGAGGGCCTAGGATCTTGTGGAGTATAGGTTTCATTCTGGCCTTAATGGACCTTGTGAATATTTTGAAGTCAGAAGTTAGCAGTGTCAGTGGGTGCATGTTCACTATACATGTGTTGGGTTTCCCTTTGTTTGGGATCATGATTACGATGCCTTCGGTGAATTCAACTGGCAATTGTTCGACTTGTTTGATCTTATTATATACTTGTATCAATTTGATTCCTATTATATCCCAAAACTGACTGTAAAATTCCACCGACAGACCATCTTTCCCCGGTGATTTGTTCCTAGGTGACTTTCTTACTGCCTCTGTTATTTCATCATCAGTAAAACCACTTTCTAGGTTGATGTTGTCTTGATCAGTTATTGCTTCCTTGACGTAGCGTTGTACATTATGCAGCTGTGACATGTCCTTAGCTTCCAGTGAGTATAGCTTCCTGTACGACTCCTTGATGTAATTAATTATTTCTCGCTATTACCCTGGGTATACGTCCGTTGTCATCTCTAATTTGTGTGCATAGTTTCCGTTTCCCCCGCCTAATTTCTCTAATCATATGGTATAACGAAATTTCCTCCTCTTGCACCAATGAAGTAATTCTTGCTATTACTTCGCAGCCTTGGAATCCTTTCCGAGTTGCGTTTGTGAATTTGGCCTTCATTTTTTTAATCGCAATGTTGCTGTTTGCTAGGTGAGTTGGCTTTTGGTATAGCTCTATTAAGCAGTGGAAATAAAACTCCTTAGTCTTTTCGCTCCACACTGATTTTTCCTTGGCGTACGTTATGGCGGTTGATCTGAGTCGTGGTTTGGTGCATCTTGTCCACCAGTCGATGAGAGGCGTGTACTTGTGTTGTTGGTTGGTGCATTTGTCCCATGCGTCTTTTATCTGGTTCTTTATCTCTTCTTCCTTGAGACGTTGGATGTTGAGTTTCCAGAGTCCTTTTCCTCTCGTAACTTGTAGTCTCTCTAGTTTTATTTTTATGTGGCAGGCACCTTTATTTCTTCCGTTATGTACAACCTGTCAATTCTGCTGGCTGAGTTACTGCTTGTGTGGGAGTAGGCAATTCTGTTTGGCTTGAGTACATTCCATGAATCCACAAGTGATGAGTTAGTTCTTAGTAGCTGGAGCTCCTTGCAAAAATTGTAGTTGGGTGTTTGGTCCTCTTTGAGCAGCACACAGTTTAAGTCCACTCCAATTATGGTTGGTCTCTTTGTGCCCGTTATTAGCTTCACAACGTCGTGGGAGAAGAAGGCAGCGCGTTCTGCTCTTCCTTGTGAGCCGGTAGGTGTACAAATGTTGATCATTTTAACACCTTGAACTAATGCCGAAATACCTCTTCCACTCATAAGTATCGTCTGGTCCTCGTATTGTATTCCTATGTCAGCGGCGTATAAGTAGTCTTTTAAGCATTTTAGTTTGATGTCAGAGGTGATTCTGGTTGCATTTATTGTAGCTATTTCATAGGTCTGCATATTGGTTGATTATCTATTCGTTCACAAGGTCGGCCCAGACTGTTTTCTGTTGATGTTTTTTTTGAAAAGTTTTTCTCAGAATTCTTATTATTTTCATCAGTTTCCGTGTCTGATAGTTCTGCTGTGTTCTTCCTTACTGCAAAAATTGTTTCTGGTGTAGTTATAGTATCGCCAGTCGCTTCCCCATCGTTACTTGATTTACTATCGATGTTGAGATTTTCGTGCAGTCTTCCGTCGTCTTTTTCGCTTTCCATTGTTTGCCTTGCCTTGCGGGCATTTTCTGGTTGACGCTTACGAGTTGTTCAAGTTAATCTGTTTGTTTCCTTTTGAGCTCCTCAACTTCGTCTTTACCTGTTCCTGTTCCTTCTTTGCTGCCAGTGGACGTGGCCAGGATTGGTTGTGTTTGCAAGATTTCCTTCTCGTCAGTGTCGTCCGGAGGGGAAAGAATTTCTCCGCTTGCCACTTCCGCATAAGATATTACAGAGTTGCTTGTTTGTCGCTGGTTCAAAGGTAGTTGTAACGGTCTTCGTTTATTGTATTCATTTCGCATGTGGTCAATAGAGCCGCAAATGGCGCATGTTTTTGGCTGTCCAGGATAAGAGATGAAAACCTTGCATCCTGCAATCACGACATATGATGGTATATCCCTTTCTAAATAAATGCGTATATTTCTAACACTATTGTCCGTCTGGAATATGAATTTGTTGCTCCATGGTTCTTTAGATATTAGGATTACTCTCCCGTATTTTGCTAACGAATTGATAATCGAACTGTTGTCCGCTTCAAAGGGAAGGTTGTAAATTCTGACTGATCTTAAGCCAAAGCCAACGTTGGTAACGGCCACAGTTCCCACGTTGCCATCCGAATGTTTGATATTTAAGGACCCTTCGGTTCTCTTCAAACTTCCTCACAAATTTCCGAGTTTATCAGCTTAACATAGCAGCAAATGCCTATAAAATAATACTGCAGACCGACTACATCTTTTTCGTTAACGCCAGAATCAAGAAATGTAAACTCATGGACCTAGGCTGCGGGTCGAGCATATGACTTGTCAAAATCAAATTTTAATGTATTTTTGCGTACTGCTGAAGCCATAGTACATACAGTCTATCTTCACACTAACAACACCGGCGAACGCTAGGCCATACCGCCACGAAGAGATGCCACTGTTGTAAAAGTAGCACACCTCAAGATTGAGGTGTGCAAAGGTGCCAAACGTATGATCACACTCAATGAATATCCTGTTGGTTAATTCCAACTGATTCACCTAAACGTGAAATACACCACTGGTCAGTGCAGGCAGCTAACTCACACGTCTACACTCACCGACCGCTAGCAGCGGAATGACGACTGAGCTACCAGGCAGTGAGACTACAGAGTTTTACACATCTTTACCGTCGGTATGTTCGAATTTACATGACAATATGTACTATTTATAAAGAAAAGGTGTCCTATGTCCATTCTAATGCCTCATCGCATCTCCTTGTAAAATTACATCACGCTCAGATTAGCCGTTTAGCCCAAGAAACGTAACAAACAGATAGACAGAGTTACTTTCACATTTCTAATATTAGTATGGATCCTCATTTTGTCTATTTGTTGTTTAAACCTATTAGTTTGATGAGTGAATGTTGATGACCTATACTGAAATGCCAAAATTCATGGGATAGGAACATGCAAATATCCAGATGGTTGTACCACCGCGGATAAAGTGTCGGGACTTTCATTTATTCTCTCATGAGTCATGTGAAAGGTTTACTGACGTGATTATACTGCACGACTTGAATAAACGGACTTTGAACGCGGAACAGTAATTGGTGATAGAAGCATGGGCATTCAGTTTAGGAAATTCAACATTCCTCCATCCACATTGTGAGGAGTGTGCCGTGAATGGGATTACCTGCCGCCTTGGATAACGCAGTGCCCAACCACGTCTACTTAATGACCGAGACCAGGAAATACTGCGCCAAAGAACAGCAACACTTAATATGGGACGTACAAAAGATGTGTCTATGAGGACAGTGCTGCGAAATTTGGATATGGCAGTTGAAGATCGACGTGAGTTCCTCTCTTGGGGTCATGAACATATCGGTTGAACTCGAGATGACTGGAAAAAGATTATCCGGTAAGATGAGTCATTATTCAAGTAGATAAGAACTGTCGCGCAGAACCCACGAGGCATGGACTCAGCGTTGTCCCTCCTGGTATGGGCTGTGTTTACATGGCATGGAGTCGAAATGGTTATGTTAAACTACCTGGAGCCCATCTGCAGCCATGTCACCAAACAAAGATGGACTTTTCCAGGACGAGAATGTGCCATGTCACCATGCCAAAATCGTTCACGATTGGTTTGAGAAACATTCTGAACAATTCCAGCGAATGATTTTGCTACCCAGACGCCAGACAAGAATCTAATTGCACATATCGAAAGGTTAGTTCGTGCAAATTGCCCACAAAATATTAGGTGGTATACCATGACTTTTGATACTTCAGTGTATTTTGTGCATGGTTTAGGTGTTTTTTATTTCTTAAAAGTTAAGTTCTTAAAACTAGGATAAAATTCTTTAAAATTGAGTTATACTACTTTTATGGAAATGTTGATGAGAGGATGAGTTCAGGGGTAGCAGTAATATACAATTTGAACAAAAATACGTGTTACTTGGGGTTTTATTCTCTCTTCGTATGTCTAAAAGCAATATAGTGATGGGTGAAGCCTATAAAGCTCATAGTATAATCTCGTTGACCAATATTACACTAGGTAAATAATACAGAGTGTCCAGGATAATCCTGCAACCGTATCATGTCCTTCTATATGACGGAAATTTATTTTAGGAAAAGTCTCACCATTTTAGAGATATTCATTTTTTTTTTTTGAAACATGTGGCTTTTTTCAATTTATTCCGTGCTATTTCTACAAATTAAGACTTTTTTGAACCCTGTTTTTTAAATTTTTTTAATTTACTCAAGTGTGTTTGAGACATCTAAAACAATGTTCTTTTTTATTCTTAAAACGTTAAAAAAACTTTAACAATCTTTTTTTTAAAATCATTATCATCATTTTTTTTTACTACATGTTTAAAATGCACAAAGGTCCCTTTAGCAGATTGAACTAACATAAAACGATCATTTTAAAAGAAGTATGAAATAATTATACCACTTAAGATTTTTACAGTTTTAAGAAAAAACAACGTTGCTTACAATAACTCAAATATTCTTAAGTATAAAAAAAAAAAAAAAAAACAAAAAACTAGTTCATAATTTGCGGTTGCAGGATTATTCTTTCATTATTGGACACCCTGAATATGCAGGGAACAATCAATACACAACTTATATACCTGCTATTTCAAAGCAATAGTTCTATTCTTTTTAATCTACTTAATATTATCAACAATTAAACCGTTAACCTCTGAAAAAAATTTCAGACAAAATATAAAAACTAGCGACATAAATAAGAAATCAAGACCAGATTAAACTGTGATCTTACGTATATGGCATACTTGTATCACTCTCTTACCCACGCTTTGATAACTGTAATTTTTACAGGTGATCTGTATTTAAAGTGCCTTACGGAGTATCGCACATAATTTTGTGTTGACAACAGTTTTTTTTTCTAGATTCCTATCGTCAATTTCTGACCCTTGGCTAAGGAGAAAAACTGACAAAGGATTCTGACAGTGTTGACAGTCACAAGTTTTCCACATCACCACTCAATTAAATTTTGTAGTGTCTTTAGCAGACTTCAGGATTTGTCTTCATATCTTTGCAATGTTCGTATCTCGCCTGCGTTCGGTAATATTTAAGACTTTAGGGAATCATTACGCTTTCTTGCTTCTACTTTTGCTTCTGCCCGTATTGTCGTCTATTGAAAAAATACAGAAAGAGTTCTGAATATAAAGTCAAAGTGATGCGCAACATAGAGAACACACAGTGCACAATGGGAGAACCCATTATAAACGTAACGATAAACATTTTCTTTTGAATGGGAGTAGTTTTAGCTCTTTCAGACTGCAGAATCAGTGCGCGAAATCTTTTAGGACTTCCGACTGCCCGAGAGTATGATACAGATAAAGGACATACAATTACACGTTTACATACAGAGAATAATCAGGAATGAGACCTTGGTGTATGTGATCATGCTACTAGTGAGTTGAGAATGTGGTCTGACATCCCTATATTTAAAGCTTTTGATGTAGCTACTTTTGTTTCTAGGCCATGCCTCTAACTTACGTCTGACGTTAATTCGAGCGACTAGCATTCTGCATTCGCGCAACTGTTTACAGAATAGTTTTCCGATAACTGCGTTTCTCACATAGACATCACTAGACTGACACCATATCGATTGTCAAGGTTGCTTGCGAAACAATAAGCTGACAAAAATTCATTACATCTGAGCTAGAATTTATTTTGTGATTATTTTAATTTCAGTACAGATTTTTTAAGAAACAACTTAGTTTCATTTCAACCTAAGATTAATTTTTAAACCAAGAATCGTCAACAAGGCTCTCAATTCGTCTGATTTTTTTTTTTAATGTATGTTTTGTGATATCTTCGTCAATTTTGGACCGATTTCAATGAAATTTTTTTAGTGGATGGATTATAGCTCCAAAGTGGTCGCATATGAATTTCATTGAGATACCACCCCTTCTACCCCTTTACACCTCTTACTTTTCATACAAACCCACATTTTTTATCCGATTTCTATGGAACTTTGGACACGTATAGTCAAAAATAAATAGAAAAATATTGGCAACTTTTGGTTTGAAAAAACTGAACCCCTCTCCCCCTATCCACCCCCTTAATATTTTCCAATGTTCTTTATACAAAGCTACAGTCGACACCATTTAACTGATTTCCATTAATGCTGGCATACACATGTAATTTTTCATGGAGAAGGTTTCTGACCAAAAAAAATAAAGAAACACCCTATCTCCCCATTTACATCCCTTAATTTTATACAAACCTACAGTTTTTATCCGATTTCGATGGAACTTTGGACATGTATAGTCAAAAACAAAGAGAAACATACCGTCAACTTTTGGTTTGAAAGAACTGAACCCCTCTCCCCCTATCCACCCTCTTAATTTTTGTCAATGTTCTTTATAAAAAGCTACATTCGATACCGTTTGACCGATTACGATGATAGTTGGCACTTGTATGTATTTTGTCACGAAGAAGGTTTCTGACCAAAAGATTCAGAAACCACACCCTCTCCCTATTAAACCGCTTAATTGTTATACAAACCTGCAGTTTTTATCCGGTTTAGATAGAACATAACACACTATTACTATTAAACATAGAGAAAAATAATATCAACTTTTGGTTTGCAAGAACTGAACTCCTCTCCCGTTTCCACCCCTTTGTTTTTTGTCAATTTTCTTTTTAAAAAGCCACAGTCGGCACCATTTGACGTATCTTTATCAAAGTTGGCACATATATGTATTTTTTATGGAGAAGATTTTTGACCAAGAAATCCAAAATCTACCCCAGCTCCCCTTTTACACACCTTAATTTTTGTACAAACCCACATTTTAATCCGATTTCGGTGAAACTTCGCATGTGTATACTTTAAAAGAAAGAGATTTCCATTTCCTTAATCTACACAAAGCTATAGTTTCTATCCGATTCTGAAGAAAATTTGCACATGTATACTTTAAAATATACAGAAAAATTGTGTTTAAATTTGGATGCAGAAACCCAATCCCTCTTCCCTTCTACCCCCACCCATCCTAATTTCCAATGTTATAGAAGTTGTTGGGGTATATAAAGACAGATTTTTTTTGAAAGCAAACGCTTTAACCACTGAGCTACCAGGAAGTTCGCAAAATGAAAACTTCTGCGGCATTTTTAAAATACAAAATAATCGATAATACCACAAAAAATTTAAAAGTAATTGTTTTAAAATAACAATAAATGCGGCCTTAGAAAAAGCACACTAAAAATTTTAAAATAACTTGATACCTTGCTTAGAAGAAAGTTAATCTAACTTGATAATATTTTACATTACTGTAATTGAAATTTTTACATTAATTAGTTATTTTTGGAGTCGGTGCCAGCCAAAGCAAGAAAACAATAAGATAAAAACAACAATGGATAAAAATAATACATAAAAAATCATGTTACTTCTTACCTACAATTAATGCTAGAAACATATTTCAACAGAACGGAAAGATACAGATGATACACCGATATTATAGTAACTCTAAAGCGTTTACTGCATGATGCTGCCTACCAACTGACACTGTAGCGCCAGAGATTTGCCTGGAAGACCAACGAGGCCGAGCCACAGATTAAAATACTGTCTAATTTGTTTTCCTAAGCTGTCTCCCGCAATAACACTATCTGCCTTACTACATGCTGTAAAATATTCGGATTTTTTGTTCGTAGTTCCCGTTTCGCCTCGAACACCAAATAAAGTTCAGTAATTCGATCTTTGCGATGTGACAGATGGCAGTCACTCCAAAACTAACTAATTAATATAAAAATTACAATAACACTAATGTAAAATATTGTCCAGTTAGATTTACTTTCTTCTAAGCAAAGTATAAAGTTACTTTAAAATTTTTAGTTCTTTTTTTGAAGGCGGTTTTTATGTTTTTTTTAAACAATTATTTTATTTTGTAAACATTGTTCATTTCATAACGATTATTTAGAACCCGGAAATGTAATTATAAGTAAATAAATGAATAGAAAAGCACATACTGTACCTTTACTCGCCTCGATATGTGTGGTTTAAGGATCTTATTCTGGATCTAAAAACTGACATAATAGTTTGGAAGCTTTTGAATGGAGACTGCAGTACGAAATTTTAAAATCTCACTGTGCCTTCCTCCTGGTGTCAGAGAGAAGATAGAGGATCATTTTCCAAGTTAAGATAACTTTTTGAAGTGTTGATTGATCTCATACCGCAACCAAACTGTAATCTCATTTATCTGCATGGTTATGACTACATGACTGACGCCGGCAATCATAATTCTTACCTGTGAGTGTGCATTGAGAAGACAATATTTGATTTATTTCGGAAACTAAACAAATAAATAACTGATTGTCGGTGCAAGGAATAGAACCGTAAATGAAACAGTTTGCTTATAATATATCCTTCACTTGTGATATTTGTATGTTTTTGTATTCAACAGGTTGATTCGATTCTTCCTTAAGAGTAAAATTTGATCCTTTCTTTGATTTGTTCTGAGAGTTCTAGTTACTCGAAAAATGGCTCGACTGAAAACTTACTGACGTGATACAGATAAAGATGCCGACTCCAGTAGGAGCGTCCATAAACTACGTGGCTTGGTCAGGGGAGGGGTGGAGAACTTACGATAGCCTGACAATAGAAAAAAGTACAAAATGTCTTCTGGAATCAGTAGGGAAAAAAGCTACGTGCTACGCGGGGGGGGGGGGGGGGGGGGTTGCGGGGAGGGTTAGGGCCGAGGTGGCGGGGTATAGAGGCAAAAGCCACGTCGGGAAACGTGGGGGGGAAGGGGAGAGGGGGGTTCACAGGAGACCAAAATGGAGCCACGTGGATCATGGATGCTCCCAGTTTTCCGGTTGTGATACTCGCGTGTGCCGGGTTGCTTGCAGGCTAGGGTACTGCAGTTCTGTGCATGCCTGGTCGTCTACCTTTAAGGAGAAGCTTTTCCACTTGGATTTGTTGCTTTTTGTATAGAGAGATGATTCCCATGCAGATTATAAATAAAATAATTACCATTTTTTAAAACTTCCAATCCTTGATAAAATTTATCGATAGACCTTGATGTAGCATGTAGTCCATATTAGCTCACCAAGCGTGTTGGGTGAACGGTTAACGTTCTCGCCTCGCATTCGGGAGGACGCTGGTTCGAAGCCCCGTCCGGGCATCCAGATTTGGGTTTTCCATGGTTTCCCCAAATCACTCCAGGCGAATGCCGGGATGCTTCCTTCAAAAAGGCCATGGCCGAATTCCTTCCCGTTCTTTGCCCCAATCCCATCCCCCCTCTAATTACCGCGCCGTGGACGAGGCGTAAAGCCCAAGCAAAAAAAAAAAAATATTGGCATTTCACTCAGTCAATAGCACACTACGTTCAAATTGTCGATTGTTTTCCAGCTTCCGTTTTAACTACCCCCATTCTAATTCTTTATCCAACCGTTTACAATTCCTAAATAAATTTTTTTTAATTTGATATTGTTTTCCATTCTCCTTTGTCTGTACTGCATTAGGATGTTCATGAATGACATTTCGAATTTACTATTTATCAAATTATAGTTAAGCTAAGTATCCATCTCCGGGAAGTGCATTACTGCTCAAAATTCAGATTCTGAACATTATCAACCATGACATAATCTGGTTGTTAGCTTTTTCTTTTCCATTTTCGTTTTTTCTTACATGAGTCTTAAATACTGTGTATGATAAGTTAGTTTTTTAGGGAACTGATATAGCTTAAATTTTCTCATAAAATAATATCCGGTATATTTATTTTATTTCTTTTACTGATGAATTCCAACCGTACGTTTTCTGGACATGAAAATTTATAATTTGCTCCACAAATTCCCCATTACTTCTTCGTGTTTCGTCATTGTTGACATGTATATTTACGACGTTGTGATTGACCTCGACTATCATCTTGTACTTATTCTCGTGTTCCTGTCAATATACTGTTCATAATTTTCTAATTTTCATTGCATGTACCAATCTAGCAAATCCGTTAGTAGATTTGCCTGTTACTTACTCTCTGGTCTTCAAACTAGATAAAATACTTCTCCCTACACTTTCACTATTTCCCATAATATCCAACAGGGTGGGTTCCAAAAATGTAATTCTGTGATTTTTCTAATTTTTACATATGTTACAGTATACAAAAATTTAAAGAATTTGCTTTTACCTTTGGAAAATAAAACTTAGTGACTGAAATGGTTCCCAAAAGTTGAATTGTAAAATAAAAATGTCGTTGTTTCGTAGAAAAATTCGACGAAGTAATTCCAAATGTTTCTCATAAGAGATGAATGAATAAGATAAAATACAAAAAGCACAGCTACTCAGTTTTCACATGTACAATCGTCTCCGATTTTAACTACTTGTTACCACAGATGAAATTCTAATTCTGAAGTAATTTTTTAAATGTGGAAAATTCCTTTTTGTGATGGACGTCAAGAAAAAATTTCTCTGTTTCATACAAAAATAAACATTAATTTTTTTGGACCAAATTTCAGAATGTTTCTATTGAGGAACACAAAAGATACACTTTCCACAACCAGATTATTCAGTTGTCTGAGAGTGAATCCCCCGTTTTTAAATATTCCCGCTTGAAAATGATGCATAACAGAACAAAACCACAAAAATTTAAGCTACTTATTCGTCCAATTAAAACGCTTATAGGTTTTCCGTATATTATGGTTAACTACACCCATAAAAATATTTAACAAACAACAGACATCTTTCTGTCTCCTTCGATTTCTGGGATACTCTTAAGTTAAAATTTAAGTATGAAATAATCTTTTATTTGTAGAAAGAACTTTCTAATTGTTACTGCCATCGTCATATCGTATTTTCTCACATCCATCACAGATTCAGTCAACTCTTAGTGAAGTCTGCTACGTAATTCAGCCCATGTCAGGAGTGAAAGTTTACTATAATGTTATTTGTACCAAGACTTGGAAGTTGTTTGCTAAGAAGTGAATCCTAGGGAAGGTAACTATGATGTGTTATGGTCAGTTAGCATGAAAGCAGCTGTAGTTAAATAGACAGCAAGAATAGAGAACTATATCAGATCAGATCAAGATAGAAGAAGCTGTCTCTTCAATGAACTATTGTAGTAATCTAGATGCATTATGTATTTTACAAGTTTATGTTGAGTAGCTACGCAGGGAGACAAGCAGCAACTACTGAGAAACGTTGTACGAAAACAACAGATATATGCGTGACTAGGTGGCCACTGAAACCAGACTAAAGTTGCATCAAATATTTGTACCATCGATGTGGGTAAGTTCGTGATATCCACCATTCAGTTTTTAGAGTCATTTTAAACGTGGAGTGGAACGATACTGTAAACTGTCACGTTCATAGATTGTTTTATAGGCTTTTAACCTGATCATCCTCTAGCAAAGCTTGTGTGTATACGAATTCACTGTGATCGTTCCATGTTGTGAATGAGGTACTCTGTATGTGCCTTTCTACCTGGCTGGTTCATTAAACCTCTTTCTGAATTATCCATCCAACCTCTAGGTCCTGGACTAAATGTTAGGCTAGTTTTTAACACGCTATTACGAATCATCAGTCCCTTTTTGTTGTATGATAGTGTTAAGAAGCAGGTATGATAATTGAAGCTTAGGAAAAGATAGCGTTGGTATTTTAATTACTTATTTAAACATCGTAGCAAGTAGGTGAGAAATTGTCGATTGTCTACTTACACAAAACTCTTAAAACACCATAGCTGGTGCCGCAAAATATGATATCAAGGAATCAGACCTACAAGTACTGTGTTTAAATTAAGGTTCTTTTTTTTTTCTCTTTCTCTGAATTGAAATGAAAAAACCCTTTAATCATGAAGATATTTATTTGAGTTCAACAAACTTTCTAGCAACTGAAATTAGAATGTTGAAAAAATAATCCTCTATTGCAAATCATCTATTAGTAGTCTCCTATACTTACATGATCGCTAAAGAGCAGTTGCTGTGCTTAACGCTTAACCTGATGTTTGCTGGTTTGAGTCTAGGTAGTTCAAGCAGTTTCCATCAGACTGTATTTGCCCAACGGGATAGGAAAAGAGTTCGTGCACTATTTTCAGTCATCAGATTGAGACCTGAGATGATACAAAGCTTCTCCGCGGTGTGTAGGGATCCAGGGTGTGCGGCATTCTTGGTGATTCGGATTCAGACATAAAATTTGTCGGTCCGTATATTTATTTCGGAAAGTATAGGCCTTCAGTGCCGACACAGAATTTTAACTACTCCCTATATTATGGATCAGAATGCAGGTTTACCCACAATTTTTTTACCACTTTTACAGTCACCTGCAAGTATAAGGTATTACTATAAATTATAGGGAAAGCAACAGAAAACCATTCCAGAGTAATAAATTTTCGTGAAAGTTATTATTGAGAAATGGTGGGCTTATGCTCCAGATTAATTTTTCACTTATGCTGTGTTCAAAAGAAAAAAATTTCAATCCAGGGTAGTTCATAAATATCTTGGTCGATTTCAGGCTATCGTACAAACTGTGTATTATTTTCGAAATTTATTTGCCAGTATATCTGATTTGTATTACTGATAATATAGAAATCTCTTTGAAATGTTAACGGGTAAAATAGTAAGAAAAATAATCTGATTAATTTGTTTCTTTAAAAATTAAAAATAAACCGATTCGTAACAGGAAATGTTTGAAATGGTATGCCTTATATGAGATCCATATAGTTCGGGAGGGCGCGGGTTCAAACCCCTCCCGAACGTGGTGGAAGAGCTGTAACTCTCTGGCCTCGTATTTGGGAGGACGCGGTTTCGAATCCCCGTGCGGTCATGCAGATCTTGGTTTTCCATGGTTTCCCCAAATCAATCCAGGAAAATGACGTAATGGTTCCTTCAAAATCCCAAGACCGAATTATTACCCGCTCCTTGCCCGTCTCGACATCGATGAAACATTAAAAATCCCCTAAACTAATTACTTTGTTGCTTTGATAAAATGTCGTTCAGCGAATATTCTGAACACAAAGACAATGTTATCACTATATTTGGTGAAGAAGCACTTGAACCACACAGTTCTTAAGAAATTGCTATGAATGATTTTTGGTCCGTTTGAATGCCTTTGACTTCATCCAAGACATTAAAAATATAGTTATTAATGATTTTTTTTATAATGGTGCTGAATGCGAGAAATATAATTACCAAAATAACTCTACATGTTCAAATTTTACTCGGATTTAGTACAATGCTTAATATTCTGATAGGAGGACAGCAAAATTATTTTTACTGAAACATTATGGTGAACACATTCCAAAAAATTCTCAAAAATAACAATATAACTTTCAACAGGTAATAATGCTATGGTCAGGGGACCCTCTTGCCCTTGAGGTTGGAAACGGCCCCTGAAGGCGGGTTAATCAGAAATGATCAACGGCATGGGGATGCAGAAGGCAACGGGAAACCACTGCAGTAAATACCTAAAGGGTCTCCAGAGGACATGTAATCCTCTCAAACTGCATATATCATGATGACTTTTTCCTGGGTAAAATATTCCGGAGGTAAAATAGTCCCCCAATCGGATCTCCAGGTGGGAACTACACAGGGAGGAGTCATCAGAATGGACAGAAACATTCTACGAGTCAGAGCGTGGAATGTTAGAAGTCTGAATAGGGCAGGTAGATTAGAAAACTTAAAAAGGGAGATGGAACAACTTAAGATACATGTTGTTGGGATTAGTGAGAGTAAATGGAAGGACGCACAGGATTTCTGGTCTGGGGAACACAGGATAATTAGCACACAAGCAGTCAATGCAGTCACTGGTGTAGGATTTGTAATGAATAAGAAAGTAGGGAAAGGTGTGAGTTATTATGAACAGTTTATTGACAGGATTATTTTGATGAGGCTAGAAACTAAGCCCATACCAACCACATTAGTACAAGTGTATATGCCAACGTCACAGGAAGCTGACGAAAAAATAGAGAAAATGTACGCTGGAATTGAAGAATTAATCCAATATGTGAAGGGGGAGAAAAATCTAATAATCATGGGTGATTGGAATGCAATAGTGGGAGAAGGAAAAGAGGGGAATATTGTAGGAAGTTTTGGCCTAGGAGAAAGAAATGAGCGAGGAAGCAGGTTGTTAGAATTTTGTGAAAGATATAAGCTAGTAGTGGCGAACACACTTTTTAAGAACCATGCAAGACGGATATATACCTGGAAACTTCCTGGGGATACAGGCAGACACCAGCTAGATTATATCATGGTCAAACAGCGATTCAGGAATCAAGTTCTTGACTATAAGGAGTACCCAGGAGCAGACATAGACTCTGACCATAATTTGATAGTAATGAAGTGCAGGCTGAAATTCAAGTGAATAAGGAAGTAGCATAAGCAGCACAGAGTGGTAGTGAATAAACTGAAACAATCTAGTACGAGAGAAAAATTTGCAGAAATGGTTGACTTAGGTCTAAGAAGTTATTCTGAAAGGAGCTCAACCGAGGACGAATGCAATGAATTAAAGACCAAAATAATGAAAGCTGGTAAAGAAACATTAGGCTTTAGGGACCAAGCCACCCGAAAACCTTGGATCACAGATTTTTTTTTGGATCTTATGGATCAGAGGAGAAGGTACAAAAATGCTCAGGATTAAACAGGTAGAGAGCAATACAGGCAGTTTAGAAATCAAGTAATCAGGAAATGCAAAAGAAAAATGCTACAAGAAAAGTGTGAAGACGTAGAAAAGGTAATGGTCGTAGGTAAAGTAGATGTGGCATATAGGAAGATCAAACAGAATTTTGGAGAAATGAAGAAAAGAGGTGTGAACATTAAAGCTGCCGATGGGAATCCTCTTTTAAGCTCAGACGAAAGAGCTAACCGATGGAAAGAAAACATTGAGAAACTGTAAGATGGGGACGACAAGAACAATAGCGTAATGGAGAAGGAAGGCGATGTCAACATTGATGACTTAGGAGATCTTGTTTTGAGGAGAGAATTTAATAGAGCTCTCAATGACTTGAAAGCAAATAAGGCAGTTGGAATTGATGAGATCCCTGCAGAACTTCTTAAATCCTTAGTAGAAGAAGGAATCGAAAGATTATTCAAGCTGATATCAAAAAGTTATGAAACAGGAGAAATTCCAACTGATTTTAATAAAAATATTATGTTCACACTTCCGAAGAAAGGACAAGCCGACAAATGTGAGAACTATCATACCATTAGTCTAACATCACATGCTTCAAAATTACTGACCAGAATAATATACAGAAGAATGGAAAGGATAGTAGAAGAAATAATGGGTGAAGATCAGTTTGGGTTTAAGAAAAATTGCGGTACAAGGGAAGCAATTCTGGCTTTAAGATTAATACTTGAAGGGCGGATCAAGAAAAACAAAGATACTATTATGGCATTTGTTGATTTAGAAAAAGCTTTTGATAATGTTAGGTTGGACAAGATGTTCAAAATTTTAAAGAAGTCAGGTCTAAAGTATCGAGATAGAAGAATACATTATAAACTATATCAGAATCAAGTGGCTGTAATAAAAGCAGAGAATCATGAGAGACAAGCATCAGTTAATAAGGGCGTGAGACAAGGTTGTACTCTATCACCGTTAACATTCAACTTGTATGTCGAGAAAGCAATATAGAAAGTAAAAGAAAAATTTCCATGTGACATAACTGTTCAAGGAGAAAGATTTGTATGCTACGATTTGCTGATGACATTGTCTTGTTAGCATAAAGGGCTGAAGACATTGACAAATTACTGAATGGCATGAACAAAATACTGTAACGTCTACTTTTAGGGACAATGATTTCTGGATCATACTGTTTCATCAATAACAAAATTATCAAGTTTGAATATCAAAATAATAATTAATTTTCAGATAACCATATGAAATATTATTGGAATTAATAGGAGAACTGAGAAGTGGGTGTACAATTTATTACAATCAATCGTTGTGAAATTATGCAAACATAAAGTTTGTTTTTATTCTGATATAAATAATTACATATCATTGAATGTCTTTAAAGTCAAACAGTTAGAGCAAAATTTCAGGGTAAATTTACTGGGTGTATCGATTGCATTAGTTTTCGTCGTGATCGTAGATTTTACCGTTGTTCACGGGCCAGGTCAGCACACATGGGGTCGTCCAGCTTTCTCGACCGGCACAGCGTGGTGGCAATGTCCCCAGCCCCCGGCTCGTCCAGTGCTCCGGCCTCGGTGAAGGTCACTTGCTACTGTATCAGATGAAGATGCGAACCAGAGTGTGTCTTCGTCCGTTTTTCAGCTTCAAGCAAGACTCTGTACATCTCGCAATGCGATGTCTCGTCCGGCCCTTGGCGAATCACAGCACTCCGCGCCAAAGTACAAGCAATTCATTGGCTCCCAGAACAAACAAGACAGAACACCAACACGTCAACAAATTGAGGCGGCTTCTCTATTGGCTGGATCGTCTTCCACGACTCCCAGAAAACACTTCTTTATTAGGAAGCGGCACTAAGGTATATTTTCGCTCGCCGGCCTCAGTTTTCGGCGGGTCTTTTCCGAAACGTGCGAAAAAGAAAGCGGCCTTAGTTATTTATGGTGGCTATAAATCCCCTTAATGTCCAAGTCCCCCACGGTGCGTGTAAATCTGGACGCTTTTGTTCCGTCACGTATCTGTTCGGTTTGGCACGTCGCACCGTCACCATTCACACATACCGTGAAATCACTTGGTGCCTAATAACACTGTACTTTTTAATTCATTACAATACTGAAGGAAGATTTTGGACTAAATATAAATCAAAGCAAGACTAAAGTGATGAAATGTAGTAGAAATGATACCAATACTAGTAGATTAAACATAAAAATAGGACCGAATGCAGTTGGAGAAGTAAGTGAATTCTGTTACTTAGGAAGCAAAATTACAACCGATGACTGGAGCAGGAATGATGTTAAAAGTAGAGTAGCACTATCAAAAAGAGCCTTCATGAAAAAGAGAAATCTTTTAGTTTCAAATATTGATCTAGGAATTAGAAATAACATTTTAAAACTCTATGTGTGGAGCACAGCACTTTATGGTAGCGAAACATGGACTTTGGGAATACCGGAAAGAAGGAAAATTGAAGCATTTGAAATATGGTGCTACAGAAGAATGCTGAAAATTAAGTGGACAGACAAAGTAAGAAATGAACGAGTTTTGGAAATGATGGGTGAGGAAAGAAGTTTGTGGAAGAAGCTTACAGAAGGAAGAGACAGGCTGGTAGGTCATATTTTAAGACATGATGGATTGGTTAATTTGCTAGTGGACGGAACAGTCGAAGGTAAGAACTGTAGAGGAAGACAGAGATTAGAATATATGAAGCAGATAATTGAGGACGTGGTTTGTAGGGGATATGTAGGTATGAAGAGGTTAGCACAAGAATCAAGATAGGAAGAGATGGAGGATTGCATCAAACCAGTCGAAAGACTGATGCCAGAAAAAAAAAGCTATGGTAGTAAAACCTCGGGAATGAAGTATAAAACGTCTCAGAAATTATGATTACAAAATTATATGAAGTGCTATCCAGGAATGATAAACTATACAATGATAAGAAGGCAAGTATCCTGCTTAATCTTATTTAACTGTTCTTGCACATTTGGATGGATGGGATTGTCAGTGGGCTATACTGCGATACAGTACACGCAGATATCATCGACAATCGCAGTAGCAGTAATGGCTCTGTATTAGTTTGTTTGGACCTATAGTCTTGCATCCAAGCTGACCATTCTTGATGGAAATGTTTGATACAAAACCAATGTGTCTGGTTACCTGAAAGATTGTAGCATGTTAAATGTGTTTATTCAAGGAAAGTGATCTTTCAATTTAAAGCAAAGTAATGTCTCTTTGATTCCATTACAATATCACGGTAAACTTGTTCATTATTCAGTTATTCAGTACCTTGTTAATGACAAATATGTAAGGATACTTTCGTCCAGGATACTAATAACTACCTCTGATTCAAACAGGACCATATCCGGTAGGGACTGAAAAAAATATTCAGTTGTTGCTACAATCTCTACACTCAAGCCCAAACACAGTCACAGACTAACTATGCTCAAACGCTCAGTTCCTCTATTTCTTCGTTTATGGGACAAATCCATATATAATGAATCACCATCTTTTTTACACGAGTTGTGTGCAAAAATGATAAATGTATTTAAGTGTTGAGATAAGACTCATTATAGGATACTGTTCCAGTACGCTAAGTGAGAATTAAAACAGATTCTTGTAGGCATATTGATGCTTCATCTAATAGACTAATGGACTTTGAGGTACATCTCCGTGTTGTTAGATTTCGTTTCACTTCGAAATTTTAAATCGGGAGACTTAAAGTAAAGATATTGGAAAATATCTTTGGTCAGGAGTATTCTGGGTAGTTTCTTTGTCTTAGTACGCTACTAGGTTTCTCAAAATACAAAGTTCAACTCAAATGAAATACTTCTCAGCTCTAGAAGTTAAACACAAACTAACAGTATCTCCATATCGGTCAGATTTCATTTGCGTATTAGACATGTCCGTTGTCGAGGGGTAATGTGGTTCTGTGTCATGAATTCTCCAACCTCTTTGGAAAACGTGTTGTGTTAGACTTCAAGGAGTGCGACGAAATAGACAACTTGTTAGGGTTCTTTTGGTGGTTTATTTACTGATTAATTAATTAAAAAAATCCACCAAACAGGTTATGTTTGAAGATGTCTGTTTTATTGTGATCAAATCAACAAGTCAGCGATATTCACTAGTATAGGTACAATACAGAGATGCACAGTCGCAAACTCAACTGAATGATTGAAACTCTCTGTAACACTGAATACTGCCAACTAAACTGACTTACTAACTGAATCCATGTCTCTGTCCAGGCGATCTGTTTATATAGTCTTTATCGAAATTACGAGAATTCTTCAAAGGCATCCGCCCGATATTTCTCGATCATTAACAATCACTCAAACAATCTAACATATTACAAACAATCGGAATTAATACAAAATTAATTAACAACATTACAAAATGATCAGAAATGGTAATTATAGATACTTAAATACAAAATTATTTTCAGAAATCCTTTCCAACGGTAGAAAAATGTCCTGTAGACATCGTAGCTTACATTAATACATGTAATTACAAACATTTAAGAAATTCTCTTGCATCATTCGGTTCTTAAACATATTAAATGGCCTTTGAATAATTTTCTTACCTAAAACAAAGTCTATATACACTGATTTACAAGAAATTACAAAACAAACATATCAAATCACTTTCAAGCAAACTTTAGCTAATTACAAATACTTCATACAGTACAATGCTATTCAAAATTCAGGTATTAGGGCTGTTACAAACTGTTGAAAAATTGCTGAATTGTTTCATAGTACAGGGAAAAAAAAAAAAAAAAAAAAAAAAACGCGAGCAGAGATAGTGACATGTTTATAAATTTTTACGTTCTTAATCAATGATGCGTAGGTTAAGTACAAAAGAATTCAATGTAATTAACTGCAGGGTCCAGTCAGCGAAAGAAAGAAACACGGGACCAAATTTATTTCTGGTTGTCCCTTTTAGTGAAGAATGGTACGAAAAAACAGCAGCAGTTGGTACAATAGTTGTCTGTAATTAAAACGCCTTTGGAGATTCATATCAACAGAAGCAATGAGTGCAAACGATTAACAGCAGTTCAGCGATAACTTGAGGCATTGAGAGTGATTTTAGAAATTGGTTTTATACTGGCGATTTAGGATATTTTTCTGTTTATATGCCTACACCAAAAATTTCCGATGGTTATTTTTCTACATGACGATGTTAAAGTTTCATTTAGCTGCCGAGTTCCGTGAGACGAGCTTTGACTTCCTGAAACAGAGCTCCGTATATAATCAGCAACAAGCGAGTATTTTATATCTCCAGTGAAAAGTCTCAGGAATTGTGGGAAGACCCGTTCTTTCAGTCTACATTAGTTCGATTTAAAAGTATCCCTTCCCTATGTGGAATCTCCTCCATAATTCAACACTTTATGAATGAGTACTGTGGTCATACAGATACGTGAGAGACTCAAACTCTGCCATTCGATTTTCACTTTCTCTCCAGAATAGGAGTCTTAATACCCTGGACGAAAATTCATCTCCTATGTTAATAAAAGCTTACATTGTTACTTAATGATAACAACAGTTTTCTAGGTAATAGTAAAGAAGTTAAGCGTTGCATGATAATGTCTATTACACGGTGTGGGACACATTGACAGACACACTTACACGGAAGTTGCAAGTTGAACTTCAGATAATCTGACTCACGGACACACAGACGGAAAGTCAGATGATTAGAGAGACAGACATATTCATCACAGAGACGAATAAGCAGACGGTCAATAATTATGATGTACACGTTCTGAGACGGACAGGCATGGTTTACACTTACACGCACAATCTGGGAGACGAACACATGTACAGGCAGACAACAAGGCAAAAGCACGCACATGCAGGCATGCAGTCAGACCGCACTCACTCACAGAGGCATTTAAAAAAGGAGCGTAGACAACTCGACCTTGAGGTAGACATGTCATAGACACACAGATAAGAGACATAATGGCAGCAAGTAGTCAGAGAGAAAAACAAAACAGTAAGCAGTCCGGAGACATACAGATTGGCAGGATGAAAGGTAGTGACAGGTAGCGACAGAAAAAATAAATAAATAAACCGAGACAAGCTCACAGACACGGGCAGGCAGGGTGACACACTGGCTGTGTTGCAGGGTATCACATACACAGAAAGACACACTAACATACGCAGGCGGAGAGACAAAACACTCCACCGGGTCAGACACACACATACAAAACGCACACATAAATAAATAGTCGGAAATACCCGACACATAGACGAAATCACAGACACCCAAATGAAGAGAGGCAGACAGAACAAAAAGAGAAGTCAGACAGATTCGCAAAAACAAACACGTGAACTCATTCATACAATACATTATTAAGGTAATTGCTACCTTAAAAGCTAATGTCGTATGATTTAAGATTTTAAGATGTAATTGTTAACAATACCAGAATTCTGAATTTAGGGATGTAATGGATATTCGCATCCGCAAGTGCGGAACTTTCACGTGAAATCCTACCTCAACTTCCGCATCCGCAATTTTTCATGCGGATGTATAGTGAATGTTTTGTTTATATTGCAATATACTCGTATATTATTCTTTTCTCTTTATTCGAGATTCTGCTCATCGTCGATTAGCTAACAACAACCTGTTTGTTTTCTTCTTACGATCTTGCAATAAAAGTAACAATGAACTGAACGATGTTATTTCCTAAGCAACGAATTTCCAAGTTTGGTTTTGCATGTAAAGTGAAGGGGACTATTCACGATCCAACTTGTAGGACCTCCGTCTAGAACTTATGTAGGATACGCTCACCCATTGGGATCCAAAAATGTTCCAAGCAATCTTTTCCTCTCGTACTTTCTCGCCACATACTAGTTTTCTTATGGCACACTCGTACGATGTTTCCTCCAATCATGATCCATCGCCATAGTTTTTTGGACGGCAAGGACCCTTATTGGTTGTCTGGGAGTCCAACACGTCCTACGTGTAGTCGTGTAACGCCTTTCACGACCTTTATCGGAAAATCGGATCATCGTAGGTCCTACAAGGTGGACTGTGAATGGGCCACTATAGCGGTGGAAAGGCGGGTTGCGGGAAAGGAGAATTGCGGTGGCGTGGCCTTGTACTTGACGCTTGAATTAGTTGAGCCGTGAACCCCGCAAAGTTCATATGAAAAAGATTGTTTTTAGACGGGTGTGTAGTTATGTAAATAATTTAAATCACTTGTGCAATCATCCAACGTATTTTATTGTTGAAAGATGAGGTAAAAAACTAATCAGTAAGGCAATATTATACGGAAATAGACTTATGAAAAAATGTAGAATTTGCCATAAAAATATACTTTTTTATTTTAAATTTATTTTTGATAAAATATTAAAATCTAAATAATTATAAATTTATTTTTCCAGCTACGCATGCGCTTCCGCAAAAAAAAAAAAAAACGCATCCGCGTATGTCAAGCATTTAACATCCGCATCCGCAAAGATGACCTCCGTTACACCCCCATACACAGGAGAGTGCCGCTTCAAATCCTCGTCCGACCTTTCAGATTCTGTTTTTCCATGGTTACCCGAAATTACTAAAGGCGAATGCCTGGATGGTTCATTCAAAATGACATGGGCAAATTTCTTCCCATTCATTGTTCCGTCATCCTCTCCTGGCTCTAATGACCTTGACGTCAACAAGCCGATAAGCCCCAAGCAAAAAAGTACATATGATTAGCCTGCGAGAATTGACTAGTAGTTTCTTGATTTTTTAAATTTTTTTTACTTATGGTTTTACGTCTCGTCGACGTCGAGGTCATTAGAGGCGGGAAATGACTGGGGACAAGGAACGGGAAGGAATTCGGCCATGGAATTTTTGAAGGCATTCGCCTGGAGTGATTTGGGGAAACCATGGAAAACCCGAATCTGGATGGCCGGCAGGGGATTCGAACCCACGTCCTCCCGAATGCGAGGCCAGAGCTTTCTCGATGATTTCTTGATTACTGTCCAGTAGATAACAGGAGGCCATAGAGCCTGATGGGTGAGCGGTAATGTTCGGGCCTGCCACCCAGATTTCAATTTTCGATGATTTACCGAAATCACTACTGGTAAGTTCCATGTTGTTCTCCGATATTAATGACATTGTTGTTTACGAGCCGTCAAATCCGAATATATTACAAAAGCACAAAATTAGTTTCATTTCTTCATATCGCCCCTGTTTTATTTGTCAAAAGTAACCCAGTAAATAATTCAGTATATCGTAAAAATTACTTCTATGATTGAAGATTCGGTTACTAACGTAATATTTACGAATGCAATAATGCTCCGATTCGCCAGTAATATTTACGTGAGGTTTATCGCCTCAAAAACAAGCTGGTGAGCCTAGCGTCCGAGAGACACACTTCGCTTAAATTAGAACCAGAGGAATGAGGGCGCTTGCAAAAAGAACAGAAATAAGCCTGCGTCTTCGGGGAAATGCTTCTAAAACAAAGGTTGCACATCTTTTCACAGCTTTTTGCCCCCATTCCACAGATATACCTGAAGAAAAAAATGCTTTTTGGTTGGCCCAAAATTCAGTAATTTCTGTTTTGAAATTCTGCTCGTATTTAGGAAATTTTTGGTTTTTGTTGGGACTTTTGCAACTTAGAAATGTAAGTAAGTAAATTCGGATGGTCAGATGCCGTTGATAGATTTTCAAGTAGTAGCGTATTTTGCCTCTGTCGTGGCTGAATCTATAATTTAGTGAAGCGGAGCATTCATTGCGTGCGTCACGTAAGGTAACCTTTGCTGGAGTCGGCCAGGGCAGCATAGGGCATGGCGTGACATGGGTCGCAAGTTCGAGACTGCGTCCTTGTTATAATGTATGTTTACCTTACTATGGTTGACAGAGCAGACAGGAATGAAGGATAACCCTGCAACCGCATCATGTCCTACTGAATGACAAAATTTTATTTTAGTAAAAGTCTCACCATTTTCGAGATATTGATTTTTTATTCCATATTTTTTTGAAACATATGACTTTTTTTTCAGTTTATTCCATGCCATTTCTACCAATGAAGACTTTTGAACCCTGTTTTTTTTTCAATTTACTCAAATCTTCTTTAAAATCATTATCATCATTTTTTTTTACTACATGTTTAAAATGCACAATGGTCTCTTTAACAGATTGAACTACCATCAAACAATCATTTCAAAAGAAGTATAAAAATTTATATCATTTAGGATTTTTTGACGTTTTAAGAAATAAAGAACATTGCTTTGGATGACTCAAATATCTTTGAGTAAATGAAAAAAATCTGGGTTCAAAAAGTCTTAATTTGTAGAAATGGCATGGAATAAACTGAACAAAGTCACATGTTTCGAATAAATATTTAAAAAAATGGATATCTCGAAAATGGCGAGACTTATAGTAAAATAAAATTTTGTCATATAGTAGTAAATAATGTGAGCTCCCTGGTGTTGCAGGATTATCCTGGAGACCGTGTGTGTATAAACTAACCACTTCCAGGTGTAAGCAGGCACACGTCTTGGTATTGATTTGTTGGAAGGGTCTCGAAATAAAAAAAAATAGTCTGATCACCTTCTTTTAAACGAAGGTTCAGAAAGGGAACTTCTTTTTTTTTGTATTACTATACAAAGAATCACGTAAAATATACAGCTGCCAGAATTTTAAATGAGCATTCTGGTATTTCTATGGATTGATTGTGGGAAACACTGAAAAAACACTGTGGAAAGAACAATATTTACATAAATATGTTTCAAAAGGCATTAATGGACTAGTGATAAGAATTCAGTTTGCCACACATCCTCCCTCTGTCATGGTATACGTTAATGGAGACCTACCTATCTTACTTGCGTGTTGAGAATCTTCCATGGGGTAAAGACAAGTTTATGGGCCCTAAAAAATACCGAGCGGATTAGAAATGAGAATTGACGACGTTACAATACCCAGATAGCCAGATAGGCTCTCTAACTACTGAGTTATGTCTCTGCTGGATATTATATTTCGAAATGACATTATTGGAAATATATTGCGGTGCTATCAGCTATTTTACTAAAAAAAAAAGTGAAGACTAGTGTTGCAATTTTTGTTTATACTGATCCCTAAATGCTGTTGTGCAACGTATTATCGATATACCTCTATAATATTCAATTAACTAATTTTTGATACTCAAAAGGTGCATTACACCAAAACTAATATCTCTTTTCACGCAAACCAATCCTTTACGACAGGAAAGAAGACGTAATACTTATAGGCATCAGTACAACACTTTATTTACCTGTTTTGTAACTTGTGATGCCACAAGATGATTTAAAAATATGATTAGGAACTTTAAGAAGTAGTATTTAATTAGAATAAGAGTAACATTAAGGAATTTTAATTATGGTAGCGAGAGTGAGGCAGGTAGATTTTCAGTTGGCCGCAGTAGAGAGGTCGGTCACCCTGTTCGTTGGCGCGCAGAGCAGCGGGGTGGGAAGTCAAAGTTGGAAGTACTTCTCATGTTAGGAGAAGGGAGTCTCGACGTAATGGGGCAACACACATTCGGTTTTTCACACACACCGGAGAGGACGCGAAGCAAAGTCTGTTAATCATTGCTACAATCATTTTTAAAAAAATATCCTGTTACTGAACTGTCCAGCACCCAGTATCTATTCTGGTCCCATATTACGGGATGTAAGCCTAAAATGATGTTATTAATCTTATCTAGATTAACCATTACACTGAATCAATTACAATAACATGACAGGAATTACCTCCATATCGCTAGCTCATGTTTACAGATGAGTATGTATATACATGCACGTAAGCAACTATACGTATGCATACATACATAAATGTACATACACACATTTTACATACACTCATAACTATTTACAGTTATCAAACAGGTATCTACTTTTTGCGATTTGGTCTCTGTACACACACTCACACACACACACACACACACACACACACACACCACTCTCTCTCTCTCTCTATATATATATATACATGCATATGCAAATTAGATTATTAGTAATTACCTATATGTTTATAAATGTATATACACTACAGTATGTGAAAATTGCAACACTCAGAAGGAATGGTCTGAGGATGTGTAGACCAGTGGAACCACAATAAGTGATTAAGATTGCAGAGAGACGGCGTGCATGTAGGCCCAGCAGCGCCCTCTTTGGTGTGCCCGGACAGGTCAATGTTACGCCGCACTCACTCGTTACAGAGCCTTCAACCGAAGTGAAAACGTACAAGAGGTGCCGCTATGACTCGTCGACGTCAAGGGGTGCAATATCTGCATGTGAGTGAGTTCGGAGGTGACAGAATGATTGGTCCCCGGGGTACGGATTTGTGGTACTGTGACATTGCGGCTTGTGCAGTACTCGCTGCTGTGACAGTGATGGAATAGGATCGTATATAGCGACAAGTGCGGGACGACTGCAGTAGAACAGCTTCATCCAGTGTTGGCTTGACGACGTTGGAGCACTACAATGGGTGTAGACGTGTCTGCTGAAGACTGGACTGGTGGCACGCATGCCATTGCATCTACCTCAATTGACCAGAAAACAGACTGCAATGGGCACGTGAGCAGTGGCAAAATGTAGTATTTTCTGACGCGTAGCGCATCAACTTGTTCTACAGTGATGTCTGCGTCAGGGAGGAAGGAAATATATGGAGACGACGCAAGCGACCTTCACCACGCAATGAAGTGAAGCCGGGCGGAGGAGGAGTGGGGGGAGTGGGGAGGCATGGCCTAACCCATACAGACACGGCGTATATGTACAAAAACCTCAAGGGGACTCTAGGATTAACGTAACGTAGCAATCTGGAGATGGATTATTATGTAACTCGATGAGACAAATAAAACATGAAGAATAAAATTTTTTTGATATCATGCTTAGTTTTCGAGATATTCTGTCTCAAATGTGAAACGGTTTTGGTTGAAATTCAGAAGAAAAAATTGGTCAAAGTCAAATTTGATGACGGATTCTTATTTAAAAAGACGAGAGAAATAAAAAATAAAGAATACAAATTTTCTATATCTCGCCTAGTTCTCGAAATATACTGTATCAAAAGTAAGGTGTCTTGAGTTGAAATGCAGAAGAATAATTTCGCAAAAGTCAGATTTAATGATCGATTCTTATATAACACGACGAGAAAAATCGAAAATAAAGAATAAAAATTTTCGATATCTTGCTTAGTTTTCGGGATATACTGGGATTGGGTTGATATGCGACCTGGACTAAAAATTAATTCTGCCAAAGCCACAATTAATTACATGGTGGACATGCAGAATGGATATTTCAGTTGTTTTTACTACCACTTGTGGTTAGGTTGAAATAAGGCCTAGACCAGAATAAAAATAGTTATTATGTTACCATACATCGTAAGCTAAATTGGGAATAGCTGGAAGTGGAAGTAGTTTCCATCGCTATACACGTTTTGTCACTAACTTGGTTCTCATGAAATTACTAACAGTAATAGATAAATTCTTTGTCCCTTATGGAACAACAAAACCATTCTGGTACAGACTGCATTTAGACCTAACCACAATCTCCATTAAATTGCCGTTACAGAATCAAACTATGTAGACATACCCACACACGCGTATTTGAATCGCAAACTGTATTTGCGGTAACATCGTTTGCTTCATCAAGATTCCTAGATTGCATAGCATAATTTAACACATTTAATTTCATCATACAGTATAAACTACAACGTGACGAAGGAAAGCGCAATACTAAATTAACTGAACCGCGATGTAAAACACACCACATTTAAATCTCATTTTCAACACTCGTTAAAAAGTAATGCTAGTCTATTATGTGCAAAATAGCAAGGTATGCTGATTTTCTACACTACACCAACAAAAATTTGAGAACAAAGTCATCCCATTGAGAGCTATGACTAAATATTTATAGACATGCGCCAAAGTTTACAATTCCCATTGACCACTTCAACAACAATTATTAGAATACAACTTACCTATGAAATAATATTCCAGGTTCTTTCCTCTCTTGTCTATTTGTGCAACCGTATGCAACACAAGATGGCATTATAAAACACTTATGCACATTACAAAATGAAATAATCAGAACATCAGACACAGTGTGAACTCTGCAATTGTTTGGGTTACAATACCGCTGCTGCCGCCATGCGGGAGAGTTTAGAGCCTGCTTCACAGATTTTATGTCACTTCTCCTCCATATATTTACTTCCTCCATGGTCTGCGTACGTGTTAAAGCAATTGGGCAGACTGCATTGCTCAGCGGCATAGTGGGCTAACTCCAAGAGTGATGCCGTTGGATATGACCTGCGATCTTACCTCCTATCTGAACAGCAACCGTTATATGAGCTCGAGACACTGCCCCCCTTGCAGGCAACTACGCGGAACAATGCCAGTCTATATGTGGCGAAGAATGTGAAAGCCACTGCTTCCCTGGCGTGATATGTCGTCCATCGATATGTCTGGGTCGGCAACTTGTTCGTTCTGATCCTCCTGCAACCACTGTCGACGCGCCTACATACTACGTGGCAGGTTCCCCAGCGGCATATCCAGTCTCTCTTTGATTCCATGTCACGACATCTAGTGGTTATGATTGCACCACATGGTGACGTCATGCCATACCGAATTCTCACTGTCAAAGTGCACGTACAGTTCTGTAATTATAATCATTTGTGTATTGTCATGTCCTTAATTTGTAAAATGAATTTCTTTGTAATCACATGTCTCCTTAATGGCGTTGCAATTTTCACAAACAGCAGCGTACATGCATGTCACATGTACGGAATCACATGTCCTCATATCTACACATACCGATGCATTCACTTTTACACACATACCCGCACATGTATTTGGACAACCTCACATACACATACACAAAGATACACATGAACTAAGTAAATACTTCTATCACTTCCAACACTTTCGTCTCAATTTACACACTACTTACACTTTGTCACACTTCTCCCTTAGGAGTGGTTTCCTCCTTCGACCTATCTGGAGTTCTTTTCTCGGGATTTCCTGGAGCATATGATTTGACATTTTTTTCTGTTACGTCACTGATTGGAATGGTCATTGCTCGATCATTGGTCGCTGCCAGTTGAGTCTTTTTCTAAGTGCCAAGGACCTTTCTATATTTGCTGGAGAGGCCAGATTGCAGACTGCATCTACAGAGTATCATAATTCCAGGTCGCGCACTATGTCAAAATGTGCCTGCTCTGTAATATTTGCTGGTATGGCGCTTTTTGTTCTGCTGTTGAAACACATTCCGGAATGCTTTCGTTTCCACAAGCGCAGGACGTGGGTTCGAAACCCCGTCCGGCCATCCATCCAGATTTGGGTTTTCCATGGTTTCCCCAAATCACTCCAGGCAAATGCCGGGATGGTTACTTCAAAAAGTCAATGGCTGAATTCCTCCCCACCTCTTCTTTGCAGCTAATATGTTCGATTTCTGAACTTTTAAGACATTATTTTGAAGAGCACTGCTTTATTTTGGAAAATGATAGGATAATAAGATACGATTACTGAAGTCAAAATTATATAACGTACTAATAACATAGGTTATTAGATGAACAATTAGATTTTATAATAAATGAAAAACTCTTTTCTCGGAATAAGAAGAGCATCATTGGAAGTAAAATAAACTGTCCGGTAAATTATTTCTTTTCCAGGTCTACGGAGAATCTACTATTTACCTGTAGCTTCTGCAGGGAAGTAATTTCGACGTTTTTTCCATGTAATAAATAATTAATTGTATATTTCTTCCTAATAACCTACAAATAATTTACAATAATTTCTGAAAATTGTTAAAATCGGACTAATTTCTCACTGTTTCCTTGTTTTAACGTCTTCGCAGCGAGAACGATGATTTGCTGACAACCATCAGAAGTGTTGGTGGCTGTAGTGCTTTTCTGGAATATAACGTCCTGATCCATTTGTGTTGCGTACTGGTCAACGTTGGTCTACCCAAAAAAGTCTGTAGAGGTTATTGTTTTTTCAGAAGTTCGATTTCCATGTTTTTTTTTGTTTTTTTTTTTAATATAAGCGTCACTTTTCATAACCATGACTCCATTTCGTTTCCTTAATAGTTACAGAGTTCGAGGAAACTGTTTTCTATGTTCTTGGAGAACGTTTCTAAGAATCAGCTTCGTTATGCCGTGTGAAATGACTGCTCAAAGTTAGATAAGCGTGTTTTTCTATTCGTAGCCAGGCCTAGTGCTGTGAGATATTTCACTGGACTGCTAACGACATCACAATGTAAAACAAAGCATCAACTCTAGTATAATGGCTAACTAAGAACCAGTTCCCTCCACTCTATCAGGCGTCGTGATCTCTGGCTAACAGACAGACCCTGTTTATAACGAATCTTAGAGACCTTTGTTCTTATTAATTAACAATGTGTGTCGTTTTCTCTTATTTTGATTTCCAAGATCTTTTTACGATGTCATTTTGCGATATCAATATCTTTTCCTACTTTATTGTGCTTTTATAGCGAAATACTTCTCAAATTACTTCTAATTAATAATAATTGCCAGTGAAACTGATTTTGAACATTTTTAAGGCGTTTCGCTTCGGTTTCTGAAGCATCTTGAGCGGTTTTTCTTTTGGAATGTTGCTATATGACAATTCTTAATTCAATCCGTGTAAATGTGTAGTTCGCAATTAGGGGGGCTTGGTACAGTAATGCTTAGGATGAGGCGGAAGTCATTCTGCCTTCTAAGTCAGCTTGGTGTTAAAACTAGATACGGGAGTTCCACCGCTGAGACATAAAATTTCTTCCTCACAAATCTCAAATCTAGGGTGAAGTATCATGCACCTCTGCACCTGACTGAGATCCAAGCTTCATTTGTTTAACTTATGGCTTTATGTCTCGTCGACGTCGAGGTCATTAGAGGCGGGATGTGACTGGAGACAAGGAACGGGAAGAAATTCGGCCATCACCTTTTTGAAAGAATCAACCAGGTATTCACCTGGAGAGATTTGGGGAAACCATGGAAAACCCAAATCAGGATGCCCGGATGGGGATTCGAACCGGCGTCCTCCCGAATGTGAGGCCAAAACGTTAATCGCTCGCCCACCACTCTCGGTATGTGAGAATGTTGCTCCATACACTTGTACTATAGCTGAAGTTAGAAATGGTGACGAACACGCTTCACTAGGATTCTGGTGTCCTATATGCTGACTGCGGTATCAGAGTGTTATGTAGGAGGCTCTGTTTGTATGCGTATGGTGCTGGGATTGGATCCCGCAGACGACACCAAAGTCCTGTCTTGGATGGCTGAGTGGTTGTATTGATTGATTGACTGATCAACTAGCGGGCGTATGGGTACCAACCTGCCCGATAGTGACGTCTTCTTGATGTTCTTCTTCTCGTTGTCAGGACGACGGCCTTCTATCTGACACCAGCCGATTGTTGATCACGCAGAATCGACAACTGCCGAAACAACTAATGTCTATTAAAGATATTAAATGTTTTATATTGAAGGCTGCGTAGAGTTCTGGCTTGAGTGGTGCTAGCCTGATACGGATTGGAAAGGTTTCTTGCTGACGGAAACAGAGATTACAGATTAGTTCCAGTTTATTCGTCGTAAAACACGCACGGACAGTTGCATACACAGGAACGTCACCTCTGCCCCCACGCAATGTGTTAGCAGTACCCCCGCGAGCTTTAATTTGGACTCCTATGGCCGAAATGGGACACAAAGCGATAATGTTGGTAGTAAATCACGAAACACTCGCTACATCGATGCGTTACGTATGACGGCCCTAGGCGCGCTGCTGCGTCTCACGCGGCCAAGTGCTGTCTTGCTGATACAGCTAGAAAGACGCGTATATTCACTTCACTTTTACACTATGTTTCGGGGATTTATTTGGTTCCCTTACAATGATATAAAATATAACCCTATTGGTCATTTTAAATGTTTAATAATTTTGTTCTGTAATTACTGGTGTATTACGTTATTATTATATGTGCAGGATAATATCTGAGAGTGAAAATCTACTTGAATACTGTAGTGAGACTCGAGAGAAACGTGTCTGTGTGTGTGGGAGAGAGAAGTATGTCAGACGAAAGCAAGAGGAAATAAAAAAGATGGCTAGTGTGACAGTTTGTTGGACTTGGTATGAAGCAGCACCCCGAAGAATCTAGTCAGTATTAGAGACGACGAAGTTTGAGTGGAGAATAAAGGTAACGAGGCCATACGATGGATTACGTTAAGGAGCCAAAATGTATGGCACCTACTGCCTCGATGTGTTGTTTCAATGAATCAAAGAAGTTTTCTTTTAATTTTGTGTCTATTTCAATTGTTTTGTATGACGAAAAGTGAGACAAACTTCCGGAAGTCCGACAGCATATCCTCATAGTTTACTTTCTCATTTTATCAGGGAACGTCCATAAACTACGTTGCTCGGTCTAGGGGCGGGCCGGAGGAGAGGGGTTGGGTAGAAAGCTACGCTGGACTTCGTGGGGGAGGGGGTTTCCGAGCAAAGCCACGTAGCTTAGTCACAGTTAAAACACAACAACATATGAATATTTAATTAACTCCGTATGTAATTTACGATAGTCGGACACGTGAAAACACTTCAAAATGTCTTCTAGAATCAATAGAGAAGACAGCTACGTACCACGCGGTGGGGAGAGTGGGGGGGGGGCAGGCTGCGTGGGGAGAGGAGGGGTTCACAGGAGGGCAAAATGGAGCTGCATTGCCGTAAAGGAATTAAAGGAGAAAACAATTTTATTATTATTACTATTATTACTCCGCGATTCACTTAAGTTTGTGGCGGAGGGTTCATTGCACCTATCCGAAAGGGTAATAGTTTGGAAGGGATATACGGGATATGGTAGGAGGCGCCATCCCAGCTTTCGCCTGGAGTGAGTTCGGGAAACCATGGAAAACCAAAATCTGGATGGCCGGTCGAGAATTTGAATCTTTGTCCTCCAGAATGAGAGGCTAGAGTGTTACCACTCACCCACCACACTATGTTTCCTATATCAACAAAGCATAAACTTTTGTAATATGGCATCTTTGTAATCTTTACCGTAAATTAAATTCCACAATTTCGTTACGCTTATGTTAGCATTTTTCTTTTCTGTAGTTGTTTGATTAACATTTTTCTTGTTTTCTAACGTACTATATTTCAGGGAAAACCGAAGAAATAAATAACGAAGATAGAAAAAGAAAAACAATATTCATAGAATCCATAGGGTGGTATGTTTATCTTTGTTGCAACGTAATCTTTGGTGTGTATCACATAAAGGAGTGTTCATCTGAGGTACCGTGAGATCTGTGGCGCATATCTATTGTCGATACGAACGAATTATCATTTCCTGTTCCATGTCCGGGTCATGAGATATAATGCAGATTTTAAACCATTCAAACTGTGAAAACTCCATCCATAATGGACAAAGCGCAGGCAGACGCTGTCCGTTTACAGTTTTTTAATGGTATGTAGATACATTCCAAGTGTTGAGGATTTGACAAAGTCAGTAGAATTCATCACATGGTGACAGCAGTCGACTGAAGAAGAAAAAACATAACTACAGCAAATATTTGGCGAGCTGCTAAGCGTCCAGAACCAATGCTAATACGGGAAAATCACACGCATTCCTTCTGCTGTTTGTATTGTCTAGTAGTCTTGGCAGCCTCTTCCATGTCGCCTTAGTAATATGGTTTCCTTCTGAGGAACCTTAATTTACTCCCTATTCTAGATGTTGGATCGGCAGCGAAGCACTCTATTAAGGGCTTAATTATTTCGTCATATGCTGTTAACGTGGTTACGTCATCAATTTCTAGCTTTTCAGTGCTACGATTAAATCTTCAATTTTTCAACGGATGTCTGCCTCTGCTTTCCTGATGTTACGCACTGGGGATCTGACCCTATCCGGAAAGACGTAATCTAATTTTTTTCGAGTACTTCCCAGTTTCCTGGCTGCTTGTTCCATCATACTGGTTAGGGACACTCCACAGGCAAGCCCTCACCACCAAATGCTTAGGCCATGGGAAGCCACTCTATACAGCGATAGTCGCGGCGTGTTCAAGTAGTAGCTACAGGAAACAACGACGTGTAGACTGCTCCGTTGGCGTACAAGTTAGTTAAAGCCCTTGTTTTTTTTTTTTCTATATTATATCCAAGAAACTATACCCTCGCGGAATTACTCTAAGCAAAGGGAACGAGACGTGTTAAACACTGCAATTTAGGATATTACTTGTATTATGTACTGTGCCCGGTTGTTCAAAGTTTCCGAGGAATGCTGTTGCTGCTTCTATCGAGTCCCTCAAATTGCAAAACAGCTTCTCTTATATGCATGTTAATGACAGGCATTCACATTATCCGCGATGCACCGATCCAAGTGATTCAGACGTCATTGAATTACTTATAATTTCCTTCATATGGTATTGATATCTTGTTACTTTGTTTCGCTCTATTAAAATTTTACTTGAAGTATAATGCAAAGTTTTGCATGGAAATGACTCACACCACTTTTGTTTATGATCGCTTGTTATTCCAGGCATGCGTGTGGTTCCGAGCGTTCGGGTACTGTCTCAAGTACGAATATTAGAAGTTTTGCATTAATTGTTTTGTTATACTTTTGTTGTTCTCACAGTGGATACAATTATCACTTAAAGGAGTACAATACAAAATGGCTGAAAAAGCCGATCACCTTTTTTAAAAAAATTGGTGGAAGTTAGTACATGAGGAAGCGCTGTCTGAAAAGAAAATGTTTACACTAGTTTCAACTAAAATTTAGTTTTAATTAAAACTACAGTAAATATTTACAAAGGTTAGTTCTGTAGCTACCGGTACATATGACCGACTATTTCTTGAGATACGGTGAACTACAGCAAATATTTAAAATAAAATAAAATAAACAGTTCAGTAGTGGATACTGTGATTGATTTATTTCTTTTTTGATAACGTGGATAAGATGATTGTTTGCTCAGAAGTTATATTTTATCGTGTAAAGTAACGCAATTATTTTATTTTAGCTTAACTGAACAACTGTTGACGATGCATATTGGATGATGTAGTTCGTTTCGTTACAAAATATCTGAGCCCTTTATTATTAGTGACTGGTTACATTATTTATAGTCCAAAGTTGTTTAAAAATAAGACAAAACCTCTAGGAGACGTTTGGCTGAGATTCAGAAAGAACATTTAGCACAAGACACTACGAGGCGAGCATGACGAAGGGAAAGCGTAACTGGATCACTACCTGACAGCAGCTCTACACCACCAAAAGGAGGTAAATAAGTTTCCAAAATTCTCTAATCGCAAAACACTATACTCATCTCACTTGTTTCACCCCCTCTTTCATGTTTCATCGCGAAATGAAAAGTGTAAATCGTTTTCCTGAAGCTAAATCAGTCGAACTGAAAATTCCTATTGAAAGCTATTAAATAATGGAAACTAAATTAAAGTTGCCCCTCAACAACTGGTTTTTTTTGTTTTTTTTTTTTAAGGCGCGAAAGGACTGGGGGCAAAGAAAGGGAAGGTATTTGGCCATGGATATTAAATGGAACCATGCTGGCATTCACTTGATCTGATTTGGGGAAACCATGGAAAACCAAATTCTGAAGGGTTGGACGGAGATTCAAACTCGCATCCTCCCGAATGCCAGGCCCTAGCGTTACCACTCACACACCACGCTCGTTAGGGATCGTCCATAAACTACGTGGCTCGGTCTAGGGGCGGAGGGGTTGGCTGGAAAGCTACGCTGGGCTACGTGGGGGGTTCCGAACCAGGCCACACAGCTTTTCATTAATACTATCTGTCACAGTTAAAATTAGGTACAGACCACACAACATCATCTGAATATTTATTTCCATCATTTAATTATCTTCGTATGTAATTGACGATAGTCTGACAAGAGAAAACGGTACAAAATGTCGTCTGGAATCAACAGAGAAAAAAAGCTACGCGCCACGCGGCGGGAGGTAAAAGCCACGTCGAGCTACGTGTGGGGAGAAGGCAGGGAATTATTCACAGGAGGCCAAAATGGAGCTATTGGTTATTGATGCTCCTTACTAACTTGTCGGACACCGCGGTACTTGTAGCATGTACACAAAAACATATATATATTTGGCACATGGTGTTAACAGATCATATTCAACTGATAAATACTGAAAAGCATAGAACCCTGGTCCCTTCGTACGGGCCACCCGTACTCGTCTAGGACGGACCCCATTCTCCGACTCATAAACTACAGATTTCACAAACATTCCGGGTCTCACAAATCCGGTTCTATTTCGGGCAGGACACAGATCCTTCGCCCTACCTCCCCCCCCCCCCCCCATGACCATGGCTCCGGTGTCGTATGGTGGCCCCATCATAAAAAAAATTGCAGTGATTGTTTGACGAAACAACAATACTGCTTTCTTAAGTGAGGACAGTGTTATTAATACCCAATTTGTTCATAGCCTTTGTGAGTCTACAACCAGATTGGATTAAATAAACACGGCTTTTTGGAAGACGCACAACTATTGGAATTTCGAAGTGCGGGAGTTGTACAGTCAGCTTAGTAAGAAAGCCAAGTAGATTGGTTCCTTGGTTCTTTTCCTGAAACTACGAAATAAGGCCATGGTTCCTTATTATGCTGCAGTAATTTACCACATGAGCAGAGCAAGAGGGAAAGAAATATTCCGTTTGTGATACTTCCAGTACATCATTACATTTTCAATCAACAATGGCAAAAACTCTCTACTTAAAGTACGTTAATATAGCGCGAAAGACGCATATACAGCAGTACCACACACCTCATAGAGCTTATATTAGTCCTCAATGTGCAGATGCGGGGTTTCGATGAAGTGGTTAAAACAAAATGGAAGAGAACAATGTACACAACTCACTAAAGCCACATTATCACATTCCAAATAACTTTCGCGCAGTCCAATATCAAAAGACACACTAATTAAATTTTCAAATGATGATGTTGGTACGTCAGTATCATAACATGGATTTCGCCAAGTATATTGCAACATAGGCTTATACATAGATGCAACAAATTGATTGTAAATCACCGAGTGAAGTTTCATGATGAAATAACGATCATGTATCTTCTCTTGTGGTTTGGCACATTGTAGTCATACAAAATCAGTAATCCTTCTGATACAGAGCTTATATTGCCGAAACAAGTAAACATCAAGGGGTTGGCAATATTTTGTTGTTTTCGGTGGCAATATCTTCAGCATAACATCTTTGTTTGAAAAGTTGCATCTAGAAAGGTACAGTCTGTATGACCCGACCAGAAATCACACAACAATAGGCTCTTTTCATTTGTTACATGTTTGCCTAGGACTGAAGTTAGAAAACGTTTGATGTGTTCATTAGTGATTTTTTTCACTTTTGCTTGCCTCCACGTGAATGTTTCGTGAAAATAGGTGTAGACACTTTGACAATAAATTTGGCCGCCACTGAAAAATTCTGTCACTATTATTTTGCACAATCTGACATCAATGTCATCCTAATAAACAGTAACGCTTGCCAGTATTGCGTTACTGTTTCCTGGGATGACATTGATGTCAGATTGTGCAAAATAATAGAGATAGAATTTTTAAGTGGCGGCCAAATTTATTGTCAAATTGTGTACAACTAATGGCGCTAGCAGACAAGTGCGGAGTTCTGCATGGAAATGACACACATCACTATTTTTTTTTGGTGATCGCTTGTTATTCTAAACATGTTTTCGTAAGAGGTCAAAGGTGTCCCTTGTTAGTTAATTTAAATCTTTACTCTACACAGACGGAAAAAAAAATCCCAACACCAAGAAAAAATTATTGTAGAGTAATGAAATTTGGACAATGCATTTGTCAAGTTAACATGTTTAATTGATTAAATTTTCAAGATCACAGGTTAATTTAAGCTCAAGAAAATGCATTTCAAATGTGAAATACTGTTAAATTAATAGCCGGTGTAACCTCCAGAATTTTGAATGCAAGCCTGCAAACGTGAATGCATTGTGTCATACAGGTTTCGAATGTCACTTTGTGGTATGGAGTTCCATGCTTGTTGTACTTGTGCTGTCAATACTGGGACGGTCAGTGCTGGCTGTGGATGATGCTGGAGTTGTCGTCCAATGATATCCCATACGTGTTCAATTGGAGACAGATCTGGTGATCTCGCAGGCCAAGGTAACATGTCGACACTCTGTAGAGCACGTTGCGAGACAACAGCGGTATGAGGGCGAGCGTTATCCTGTTGAAAAACTCCCCCTTGAATGCTGTTCATGAATGGCAGCACTACAGGTTGAATTACCAGACTGACGTACAAATTTGCAGTCAGTGTGTTTGGTATAACCACAAGAGTGCTCCTGCTGTCATAGGAAATTGCTCCCCAGACCATGACTCCAGGTGTAGGTCCATTGTGTCTAGGCCGCAGACAGTTTGGTTGCAGGCGTTCCCCTGGCCTCCTTCTGACCAACACTCGGCCATCACTGGCACCAAGGCAGAACCTGCTTTCATCAGAAAACACAACAGATCTCCACTCCGTCCTCCAATGAGCTCTGGCTTGACACCACTGGAGTCGCAAACGGCGATGGCTTGTAGTCAGTGGAATGCACGCTACAGGGCGCCTGGCTCGGAGCTGTCCTTGAAGTAACCGATTTCTAACAGTTCGTTGTGTCACTGTGGTACCAACTGCAGCTCGAATTTCTGCCGCAGACGCATTACGATGCGCCACAGCTGTACGCCGAATACGGCGGTCTTCCCTCTCAGTAGTGCCACGTGGCCTCCCGGAACCCGGTCTTCTTGAGGCAGTACCATCCCTTGACCACTGCACCCAACAATCATGCACAGTGGATACATTCCGGCCAAGTCTTTCTGCAATATCGCGAAAAGAAAATCCACCTTCTCGTAGCCCTATTACACGACCTCGTTCAAACTCGGTGAGCTGTTGATAATGGCTTCTTCGTCTTCTTAAAGGCATTCTTGGCTAACATCAACTCACTATGTCAAATCTCAGCGGTAAATAACGTTCACAAACTTTACAGCGCGTATTTAAAGCAAACCTGATTTGCAAGCTCTGAGTAGCGCTACTAGCGCCACACTTATGCGCGAAGCGTGAAATTTGAATCGATGTCATCTTTCAGATGTATAAACACGCCTACCAAATTTCGTTTATCTAACACAAGTCTTTCTTGGTGTTGGGATTTTTTTTTCCGTCTGTGTAGTTATCGCTAATTAATCAAACACTTGTAATTATTTTTAGTTTGCTCTTACTGGCACTATTTCCATTCAAGCAGTCTTTGTAAATCTTTATTTTTCGGATAGTTTTGTTACTCTGCATCATTTACTGGTCTAATTTAGTGTTCACTTGGGTACCATCAGCTGTAATTGAAGATATAATTGTTGTTTTATAAAATCTATTTAAATGTCGTTAGCTTACAGAAATGCATAATTTAGTTTCACTCAGGTTTCACAGTGGCATCACTGTTTCTAATTTAAAACCTAGTATGCCTAAATCAACAAAAGCTAAATCTTCTAGAAGAAACAATAGTAGAGCCTACACCAGCAAGCTGGCAAGCATATACAGACTTTTATTTTAGTAAAAATCTCACCATTTTCGAGATAATGATTTTTTTTAAATATTTTTTCAAAACATGTGACTTTGTTCAGTTTATTACATGCCATTTCTACAAATTAAGACTTTTTGAAACTTGATTTTTTAAAAAATTTACTCAAAAATATTTGAGTAATTTAAAACAATGTTCTTTTTTTCTTAAAACATTAAAAAAAAACTTATAAAAAATCTTAAATGGTGTAATTATTTTATAATTCCTTTAAAGCGATTGTTTTATGGTCGTTCAATCAGCTAAAGAGACCACTGTGCATTTTAAACATGTAGTAAAAAAATGATGATAATGATTTTAAAAAAATATTTTTCTGTATGCTCTAAGCTCGTCTACATAGCGATAGAATAATTATATGTGAGAATTGAGTATTTCCCGGCGTACAGATGACAAAAATTCTTCTCATGCGTTCTCCCGGATCAGTTCTTCCAGCGTCTGTCGAAGTTGACACTACGGCAGCGAGTCACCGCCGAAATCGCGAGGCATACACAGTGGCAGTGCCAACTTCGACCTTTTCGCCTGATGAAGACAACAGAGGCTACGTCGAAACGTCGCACATGGAAGAACTGATCCAGCAGAACGCATAAGAAGAATTTTTGTCAGAAGAATTATAAATTTAAAAAAAAAATTGCCTTGAAACCTCTTTTCCGCTGAAACAGGCATGGAATAATACCTCCTTCTGTTCCACCTAGGAATGTTAGCCTACATGGCCTAGCACCTTTCCTTGAACATCCAACAGTTACCACATATTTCGCGTAATTCTGTATTGAGACGTGGTGTTAGCAACAGCTGCGCTGAGTCAGCCACTAGGAATAGCAACCAGCTTGTCAGCGTTCCAAAATTCTGAACAGAATGCGATTCGAATATATACATTCTGCTTTAACTGCTGTCTTTTACTTTTCTAAGACAAGACTTCGTAGTTGTCAGTGTAAAAATCGAGTTTGAATATCAGAAAATACACAATGAATTCCTTTAAAACGAATATATAACAATAAAAAATTAAAGCAAACAATTTGCAAATTTCGACTCTGCTATACGCTAACACCCGTTGTAACCAACGGGAATTAAAACTGACTTATACTCAAATGTTCATCAGCTATCAGTATCACGTAAAATAAAATTGTTTAGGTGTATACCTGGGATTTCGGATCAGTCTTGTTGGAATTTTGGGACCTTTAATCACAGTTATTTTTTAGTACGCGAGTTCGCTAAAATCAATTTGACATTCACGCTGCATTAAACCGGGTATTTTAAAATGACCAGCCGTCATGGAATTAATCTCATTCCGAAGTACAGCAAGATTTTCACAAAACAGCAGATACTAACTGAAATAAGGAATAATTTAAATCAGTTGATCAGTATTGTAAGGTGACAAGGTGTCTTACATATTTTTGTGAATAATTGTTGTTAACTAATTAATTAGATATTAGTCTTGCTTGTGTTGTGTAGACAAATGTGTTAAATTCGTATGAAAGAAAGAAAAAGATAAGCGTATAGTAAAGTGCCAGAATATCTATGGACAATGGTCATCTATGAGAATGTATATCTTTGGACAGCGACAAAGAGTGAAGGGAATATGGTGAGTTTTGGACGAGAATATAATATCTAGCTGGCAGGTAGTTGAATAAAAAACGGAATGTAAAGAAGTGTATTTTGTACGAAATGATTATAAATAAAAAAAGTGCTTTCGAGTGTTTCTTAAAAGAATCCATTGTCGATATACTGTATATATATTATTTATTTGTTTCTGAACTGCGAGTTTAAATAATTTGCCGGCTTCTGCAGCTAATATTACGGCTTGAAGACGGGCAGATTAAACATATCAAGAGGAGTTAAGGTAAATTACCTAAATTAAGGAAGAGGGGATCTTACAGTATGCAATGGCCAATTAAGGGAGGTACCTCACATTGTAACATAGGAATATACCTACTGTTGTGTACGAGTAATCAGAAGAGTAAGTTTATAAACGTAGGAGAGCTGTTTGTGTTTATGGCTATACGGGATGAGTTAAAAAGAGAATTTTTTTTCTATTTTCTTTTGCCCAAGGCCAAAATCTCAGTAATTAGAACGTCTACGACATACAATGAGTTCGTTCATTAAAACAAATATGCCAGTGGACCCATGCGGAAATTCCACACTTTTGGGAAAGTGTGTAGGCAAATGCAAATAATATAAAATGATTCTTGATTCTGCTTTGTCCTTGCGAATAAAATAGGATAAAGTCTTAAAATTAAAAAAAAAAAATACAATGTGCAATTCCAAATTAACAGTTCTTCAGAAACAGAGATCTTAATCTCTGAAGTGGTTCCTCATTTATCGATTTTGTTTTCATATGATGGAAAAAAAAAAATTCAATTCCTAGTACATCTAGATCTAGTGGCTACTTTCTTGCACCTCAAATAGCAGATTAGATCTTTGGCAGACATATCTGAGGTCCCATAGCAGCAGACGAACCGTTACAGTGAATGGTTCTTCTAAAACGCGTCGTTGCAGAATTACGTTATGTCAATGTACCCTTATAACTTATCACCAGGATTCGGATCATTATGACAATCATTTTTTCCTGCCTTCTTTTTGAGCTCTAATGCTGAATTAAACACCGATAGAACATTTCTAATTGTATTTGAATGTATTTTATATAGCATATAAAAATGCATTTTCAGGCCATTTTTCTAGTTTTTGTCATATTACTATAACATTTATGGTCATCTGGTCATATTTTGAGCAAAAATCTGTTAATTTTTAATAGTACCGGGAATTCACTAGAAGTTACAGATGCTGTTATACATAGGAGAAAGAAACAAAACTAATTGTCTCTGAATTGATCAAAATTCACCTGTCAAGAATTAAAGTCATACATTATTGACGTTCTCTAAACGTTAATGTTTCACCCACCCTTTAATCGTTACAAAGCAGCATGCCTGTGTCGAGCAGCGTCAATCAATGTCTAATTGTTGCCAATACTTTTAAAAATAATCCTCAATGTTAAGGTGGCGATACACGATCGCTCCATCTGTTTAAATGGAGCGATGTCACTCCATTATCGTGTATTCAGTGGATGACGTGGACTGACAGCCAGTTCAATATCATGCATACGGAGGGTGTGTGGGGAGCGACTCTCCAATCGGCTGGCGCATGAAGACACTCCGGTCAAAAAACATTTCTCATTCTGTCACCGACCATTGAGCAGACATCAGTGCCTTGAATGGATTGCGCAAGATTTCATCATTTCGTTTTAGTTTTTCCATTTGGTATAGAAATAATTGGTTTGATAGTTGTGAAATGTAAATTTTAAATGTAAATATTGAAAATAATATTGTTTTAAGTATCATTAAAAACATTTAGTACGATATTATTTTCTTATTTCCTTTCTTTAGAAAAAAGACGTCTTTGCGTTGGAGATTATTGAAAAATATAAAGACTTACCATGCCTATGGTAGGTCTATAATCCTGACTACCACGACAAAACAAAAAGAAACATGGAAATAGATCAATTGATAGTGTTATTTAGAAATAAAGTTGTAAATACAAACACAGAAAATTAATTCTTTGCGGTCTTGTTTCAAACAAGAGCGTAATAAGATATTTAACTTTGTATGAGCCTACTTATTTAAATACGATGTTGTACAATATGTGACGTACCTGTTTCTATTTTCAGTCTGCTAAACTACTTAATTTCAATAAATCTGTTTTAGATACATTTGCAGGATTTATATAAGTTTTCGTAATATCACAGAGCTTATTTTTCGTCATTTCACAGTGTATTTGATTCTCGGCACTTCGTAATCAGTATTAGATAACTTTTAATATCATTTAAAATTAATTCAATCTCATTTTAATTAGTATTTGGCATAATTTGATTGTTGTATAACACATGAGAGAATCGCATCCTCTTTAATAACCAACCTTCCGACCATTTGGATCTGTTTTCCGTTTTCTTTATAATTACGCAATCAATTATATATGATACATTTTCATGAAGACTGGAAACTAGACTTGCGCAAACATGGATGACTCGAGTGATGAATTGATGGTGTATGTGCTACGCTTTTGAATGTCATCCGAATGGATGATATCCATTCGGACGGACCGTGTAGGGCAGTTGTTCAGTGAGTACCACCATCCTGAAAACAAAATTTTGGAAAGTGTGAAGTTATAGAGTTACGTAAAGGAATTTGGAAAGGAGTATTTGAGTACTGATGAAAGAATTCTTTTCTGTAAATTATGTGAGATTAAAATGATTTCAACAAAACGATTTCATGTGCAGCAGCATTACGATACAGCAAGACACAAGAACGATTTTTATTTATTTATTTATTTATTTCGTATCAGAAACATACAGTTACACAATCACAATCATCAAATTATAATCGACCAGAACTTGGCCACTTCCAGTGCATTTTCTGAGGCATCATACAGTTCAGCTGCCGAGCAGGATGCTGGACACAGTTGACACTGGAGCATGTGCTGGACAGTCTGGTCTTCACCGCAGTCGCACTTGATATCATTGATCTCAGCATAGCCCCATCTTGCTAAATTCACTTTGCATCTGCCCACTCCTGATCTCAGCCTATTCAAAGATTTCCACGTCAACCATCCCTTGTCATAACCAGGTGGCAAAGATTCAGACACTCTTCCCCAGCCATGCGGAAGGGGAGCCTTAGCTTCCCATAGTTGTAACCTGGCTTCTTCAGTTGTCGTTGTAAGTTCCTGAGATATTCTTATGAAACTTTTCCTGGAACACCCTGAAATAAAACCCTGGCCCTCCAGGATGTGGGTTGTGCGAAGGGCTGGTAACCCTTCCACATAAAAAGATATATTACTCATAAACCTCAAAGTAAGGAAAGCCGGATGGATCTTATGAGGACAACAAAGGCATGGTCAAAGGACAAACGATTTGGAATCAAAGACAATTTGAAAATAGGAACGTGGAATGTGAGAGGTATAAATAATAAAGAATATGATCTGGACAGGGAGTTAACTAGAAAGGGGATCAATATTGCTGTAATTACAGAAACAAAAAAGAAATTGAAGGGAACAGAAGAAATAGATAAATATACAATGATCTACAGTGGAGTGGCACGAGAGAAAAGAGCTGCAGTAGGAGTGGCAATATTAGTGGATAGGAAATGGAAAAATAAAATTGTCAGTTACACTATGATAAGTGAAAGGATTCTGACTCTAAGATTGAAAGTAGAGAGAGGCAACCTAACCTTGATCGCCATATATGCCCCAGAAGAAAACAAACGAGAAGAATCTGAACAATTTTATGAACAGCTTCAAGTGGTGATAGACAGAATTAATAAAAGTGATTTCCTAATACTGGCTGGCGATTTAATTCTCGCGTAGGAAATAGTCCAATTCCAGAGGTAATGGGGAACAGAGGTGAATACACATTAAATGAAAATGGGAAACTACTGAGAGAATTTGCGTCCTTCAACCAGTTAAAGATTACAAATACATTCTTTACAAAAAAAGATATCCATAAATTTACATGGACGGCAAGAAGACAAAGGTCTATCATTGACTATGTAATGGTTAATAAAAAATTAGGTCCAGATGTAGAGGAAAAGAATGAATAAAAACTTACAACAAGATCAAGAAGTTTTTAAGACCTACCTTTTAAAAGATGAAGGAATAAAACATCTATATCAAAGCCGATTACAACAGCGCTTACTGGAAAACCCAACAAATAATGACATCAATAAGAATGGGAAACTATAGCTTCATCAATACTGAAAGCAGCATATGAAGCCATTGGCAAGAAAAAGAAATTTAGAAGAAAAACTGGACTTAAAATGTGGAACGAAGAAATTGCAGAAGCCGTCAAACAAAAGCAAAAGGTTTATCTAAAAATGATACAGGATCGAACCCTAGAAAATGAAAATGAATATAAAAGAAGAAGAAATATTGTTAAGACAATAACAAAGAAGTTGAAACAAGAGGGATGGGATAGATTAATCAGTTCAATAGAAGATGATGTCCATGGTAGACAAGAGATGGCTTATAAACTTATGAAACATCTCAACAAGGATGAAAAGGAAAGTGCTAATATAAATGTAATTGAAGAAGAGGCATGGGTAAAACACTACAGAACATTATGGTACAATAGTAATTATAAAGAAGAAGAAGAGAAAATAGGAATTGACCGTGTGGATACTAAAGAAATAGATCCTATAGACATAGAGGAGGTTGATGCAGCACTAAAATCATTTAAAAATAGAAAAGCTCCTGGACTAGATACAATTAATTTAGAATTGATTAAGTATGGGGGAATGATTCTGAAATTTAGATATTTACACTTAATTAATATGTGTTGGAAAAAGAGAACCATCCCAGAAGAATGGAGGAAGGCCAAAGTTATTTCACTTTTTAAGAAGGGAGATAGGAATTCATGTGATAACTATCGAGGAATTAGTTTATTAAATACGGGATACAAAATATATGCAAAAATAATAAATAACAGGCTAAAAGTAATAGCAGATGCTCTCCTATCAGAAGAACAATGTGGGTTCAGGAAAGGAAGGTCCTGCATAGATAATATATTCTGCCTTAGACAACTACTGGAAAAGAGAAGAGAATTTAATTTAAAGACTTTCATTGCTTTTATAGACTATGAAAAAGCGTTCGATAAAGTAAATAGACAAAAACTATGGGAAATAATGCAAAGAAATGGATATCCACAGCATTTAATACAAGTTATTCAAGATATGTATAGAAGGACACAAATCGTCTTAGACCTAGGAAATAAACTTACAGAAGAAATAGCAATTAACCAAGGAGTGCGGCAAGGTTGTAGCCTGTCTCCAACACTTTTTAATATATATATAGATGACTTAGTTAGGAAATGGAAAGAAAATGTCCATCCTGGTATAAAAATAAGCAACAACACTTACATAAATACTATGTTGTTTGCAGACGACCAATTTATCCTCCAGGAAAATGAAGATGGACTTCAAAAAGCAATTCATATACTAAACATTATCAGCAAAGATTACAATCTGCAGTTGTCTCGAGCAAAAACGAAAGTTATGGCATGGCAGGGGAAATACCCTATCAGAGTTAAAATAGTGGTAGACAATCAGCCAATAGAACAAGTCTCCAGCTTTACTTATCTCGGATGTGAATTATCTTTTAATGATGATAACGAGGTGAAGAAGAAACTTCACCGATTTCAGTATATGTGTGGAACAATTCGACGAACACTGAAAGGTAAAGCACGAGAGGAGACTCAACTGAAGTTTTATAAAACAATGGCCGTACCGACTCTGCTATATGGCAGCGAAACATGGGTAATAAAACGCAATACAAAAGCAAAATTCAATCATCGGAAATGAAATTTTTAAGGTCAGTAAAAGGGTATTCCCTAAATGATAGGAGGAGGAACGAGGAAATAAGGGAAACAACTGAATATCTCCCCGCTAAATGATAGAATTACCCAAAAAAGGGATAACTGGAAGAACCACGTCCTACGGATGAGAAAGGACAGATTTCCTAAGCTTGCCCTGGAGTACCATCCCACAGGCAGAAGGGAAATTGGAAGACCTAGGAAGAGATGGTCGGAATAATGAGGTCGGAACAGGCTTTGGGCCTATCCATGAAGAGGAAGTAAGTAAGTACTTTTCCTGGACTTCAGTCTTTGCCTGTGAGGGATATGCCCATATAGTGGATGAGATTTTTCATGGTTCACTTTCCTCCTTTCCTTGTTCACTGCTATTTCCCTTCGAACAGAAGGTGGCGCTATTCCTGCGAGACGGTGGAGCCATTCGACTGGAGTTGGTTTTAAGCAGCCTGTTATGATTCTGCACGTGTCATTAAGTGCAATGTCTACTTGTTTGGCATGGGTTGAACTGTGCCATACGGGACAGGCATACTCTGCAGCCGAATAACATAGTGCTAAGGCAGAAGTTCTAATTGTTTCAGGTTGGCTGCCCACTGCGATCCAGCCAGTTTTCTTATGAGATTGTTCCTACTGGAAACTTTCAGCTTGGAGTTCATGCAATGTTTCCTGAATGTAAGTGCTCTGTCAAGGGTCACTCCTAGATATTTTGGAGTATCACAGTGTTCTAGTTCGACCCCCGACCATGTTACCTTTAACCTACGATTTGCTTCTTTATTCCTTAGATGAAAAGCACATACTTGTGTCTTCGTAGGATTTGGTTTAAGCTGGTTCGTGCTATAATACCTTGACAAATCTTCCAGAGCGTTGGTAAGGGTGCTCTCCACTGATTCAAATCTTTGAGACCAGAGCAAGATCATCAGCATACACTAACGATGAATCACGATTATTAAGCTCGACAAAGCAGACGGCGACTTATTTTTGATAGCTTCGTGATCTTACAAATTGCCTAATTTTTCTAAAGATCTCTGTGATATGTTGGTATCGACCAAAATATTACTTAATAAAATGAACAATGAACATTTCAAAGCCTTGGAAGAGAAATGTTTGGTCATATTTTGTCATTTTACGTCATATTTACCCATTCTTAAGGTCATATTTGCGTGCATATTTCTCTATTTTTTGGTCATAAAGATCCGAACCCTACTTATCATAGTTCAAATAAACACAGAAAAGAAGTTGCAATTAGTTTCAATGTAGTGCAGCTGTCTACATGTTTTAAGCACCTGACGTCTTTCAAATGGTCGGTGGTTATATAAAACACTAGCTGATACCCCCGACTTCGCACGCGTGGATTAAAAATTTCTTTATCAGAATTGAATATAGAAAGTTGTTGGTAACGAAGGACTGGTCCCAAACAACACCGAGTAGGCATAATATGACAGGAAAGCCATCACTATATCATTCTACCGTCGAACCTGTCTCATGAAGAGAATCAATTTCCAACATATTCAAAAACAGAAAAACAAACGAAGGTCCAGGAATGTGGTGGTGGTGGGGGAGGGGGGTGTTAACTAAGGGCAGCTTTATTTCATCTTGGTCTTTTCTTCTTTCTGCAGCATGAGCATACGATACTTAGGTTCTGATAACTTTAGCTGCTCATGCTCTGCTAGAGCTACACCTTAGGCCAGTTTACGCCCGCAAGGCATGTCAAAAAAAGAAGACAAAATAAAATGGTGCTAAAAACATTTAAGCAGACACAAAGTAATAGGACAGAGAAAATCGACATCTATACTAAATAATACGTTTTTTTCTCTAAACGAAACTTATAAACAAATTACACACTAACATAATGCGCGAGAAGCACAGCTTGTGCAACCGACGTAACATTACAGACTAACACACACATCAGTCTCTCTGTCACCATTCGGTAAGTTCTCAAAATTTTGTGACTACAACCGTTAATCATACCGAAAATTTGTCCTGCGCTCATCCTACAGATACAAAGTATTTCCTTGACAAATTCCATCAATATCGGTATAGCCATTTAGTCGTCAAAACGTAACAAAAAGACAGAGACTTACTTCCGCATTTATAGTATTATTAGTGCAGATTACACACACACTGACTGCAAGAGTACAACCCCTCAGGGATCAATATAACGCAAAAAATTGTACACCTACAGCATTGCAAGACTACCTACGATTTGCCTCGCATTGCACCCATAAATTTGTGATATCTACAGTTTAACATTCAATCCGAACAACTGACGGTCCAGGCGTGACTCATACGATCAAAAAAAATTTTTTAAATCTTTGCCTCTACGGAGATTTGAACCAGACACCACACTCCAACACATCACTAAGCGGGCGCTTTAACCACTGAGCTACCGGATCGTTGTATGGAAAGGTAGTACGGAGACCTACACATCCTACGCGTCTGTCTATCGCCGTTCAGTTATTTTTCAAAATTATAAGACAACATGTACTATTTATACAACCAAATGTAGACAGTATTTTTCTCCTTGTTTCAAAGGATATGTGTGCAAAGTTTTATCTAGATCGGTTGAAAACTGTCGATTTGTTTGAATATCAAACAAACAAACAAACATACATACATTTATCTTTATATATATAGATTAATCTTTTAACTATTTCGCAAATCATATGATAGGTAAAGAGTAAAGAGCGTCTCTGCAAAACCAACAAGGTCCAAAGGGTAGTGCCACATATTCCCTCCGATGAACTCTGCACCACTTTCCTACTTTTTATCTCCCCGTACCCACCCCATAGGCCGGTTACACATTAGGTGGTTTTTGCCGGGGCGGAAACATTGCCGTCGCCACCTACAGAATTTGACTTTTCAGTGGTAAAAAAAGTGCCACTGCTATTTCAGCGGTAAAGTTCCGCTGCTATGAAGAGCTGGCGAAAGGTGACGTGGTCGGTCATCACTACCTTGCTTTTGCTAACTCGAGTTTCAATTTGTGAAATTAGAAGTTAATTTAGTTGGTTTGGTGTTTATTACTTCGTGGTTAGGATTTAATTGGCTGTTCCGTCGGCGTAAAACAGGAAAAGAAAAAATCGTCTAATTTGGAGCCATCAAATCCTCACAGAAGAACAAAATATCTGAGAAACGACGACACCAAGTTTTTCAGTTATTTTGGGATGATTATTTTGACGAACTGTTTGGGAAAAGAGTACAGCAAAAGAGAAATAGCCAGTTGATGAATTGTATTCAACGTTTGGAAATGCTGGCAGTGACGTTGAAGTAAGCAGTTTCCTCACAGGTCTACTATAGATAGACATTTAATTTTATATAATTCCAATCAGATATTTTCATTTTTATGTTCATTTGGGTGAAAACTCCTCGAGGTGAATAAGAATAGATGTCCAGGAGTCCAGGAACAGTCTGAAAAATACACTATGCCATATAAGGGCTAAGACATTTATTTGTAACTAATACAATAGTTACTTTATCGTGTTGTCAACACTTAACTGTTGAGTTTACTCTATATTAATTAATCACAATAAGCTCAATTGATTAACTAAAATTTTGTGTTTAGATTACAATATGTTGTTGAGTGTTTTAATAATTATGACTGTATGAAGCAGAATCGAAAGTAATTGGAGAAGTTGTAGAATTTACTGAACAGCATCTCTCCTGTATTCCTGTGTTGGAATAATTTCGAGCAGCAGAATTTCGGTCTAATGTTGTCTAGTGTTGGAAGTGCCACTTGGCAGATGTCTAAGATATAAATTAGTAAACATAACAATATTTCTATAAAATTTGACTCAACAGTTTTTAAGTTATAACTGAAGTGGCAAAACTTTATGTAAACAAATGATCAAATGTTTGATAACCAAAGGCATTTTTTCTTCATTTTCCAGTTCGTCAAAACCATTCCGAATTTTAAAAAAGACTGATCCTTAAAAGAATCTAATGTTTTGTCCCATAAAACTGTTCTCACTTCTAACAACGAAATGAGAAGATGTTTATCTATCACCACTACAGTCATATTGAGATTTTTAATTCCATTTTTTTTTACTTTATACAGACTGAAAACCTGCAGGGTGTTAAAAATCCGTTATCTGTCTGGACTGCAGCGGCAAAACTACCGTCGATGTAGTGGCAGTGTGTAAATGCATACATGCCGTCGACGGCAAATTTGCCGTGAAATTCATCTGTAAATCGATTTGCAGAGAAGGAATGTTGTATAGCTGTTTTAAAATTTTAAATTGAGGAAATATTGTAAATTATTTCACTGCTCGTTGAATATTGTATGCCTGTTTTATCAGACACGAAGTGCTTGCGCTGAGATAATTAATAAAAAATTAGTCATGATTGTATCCCTCCGTTTTTCAGTCCGCTTTAAAGCCCGCACGGAGCCCACACCGTCACCCGGTGGATAGTCGGCTCGCTCCCCTCGCGGCCACATTGGTCGTAGCTCGTATCCTTTAACGTATATTACCTTAAAAGTGATTTGGGGACCGCAGCTAGGGTTACCACCCGTACTTGATTATAGAGTATTGTACTTTATTATGCATAGGCGTACTTTACAATCTACGAAAGTTATGAAGTATGTTAAAATTTTTTCTGCCTGACTCACGGTTTGATTTCTAATGCACAAAAATAGTATCCCAAGGCAGTTTTAAAAAATTATCGTCACACTGTACTGGACTGAAAGATTCTCATGTATCTCTACACAGTCACAATGAAATGTGATTCTTCAATTACTTCACATTTAATGTGTTTGTTTTGAACGAGGTTCCTTTCGATTCACTCAATATTTTTTTTTAACAAAAAGAATAAGATTATTATACATTTTAATTTAAATACAGACCGCAAAGATTCTGTAAAATAATAATAATTTCATGTGATGTAAAAATTACAGTCACAAAGTTTCTTACCAGTTGCGCAGTACACCTCTATCGTTGTCACCTAATTTGAAAAGGAAACCTACAGATTAACGTGAAATTCGAACTATGGAGCGTTCTAACATCTTAGCATTAACAAATCAAAGCATTGACAGAGGTGAATGTCAATTTTAAGAGCCGTAAAAATTACAGCCGAGACAGAGATTTGAACCAGGGACTTTCAGTACCCCAATCGTACGCAGTAACCATCTGAGTCAAGAGACAAGTCGGGATGTAATGAAAAATAAATATTCAAATATAATAAAATAAACGTACGTTATTTCTATATAATTTATTTTTGCTATCCCAAAAAACTATTGTACTTTTATATGACTGAAAACATATTTTTCAGTACTTCTAGATTCAGATGCTTGTGGCTTGTGATTTGTGTTCGGAAGGTCCCCAGTTCAAAATCTGGATCTCGGATGCAATTTTTACAGGCCTTAACTTCTGACAAAGCTTTGACTTTTAATACGAACATTCAAGAACTCTACCTACATCTTACGAACATCTGATGAACCTAAAGTGAGGCTGAAAAAAAAGGACACTTTTTTAAAGCAATCAGCAACCCTGAAACAACTTTTAGTTGTAAAGGACCGAACTATTTCTATACGCTTCTCCATATCGACCAGCCCGAGGGCTGGCCGTCATTAGTTCGGTTTACTTTTTGACGGTGCGAGCCGGTGTCAGGCTGGTCGACATGGATATCCGGATTTTGAACCGGGGACTTTCCGTACCCAAATCACACGCGCCGCAAGAATCTGACTTTAGAAGTATTGGAAAATGTGTTTTCAATCATATAAAAGTACAATAGTGTTTTTGGAAAACAAAAATAAATTATGTAGAAAATAGTACGTTTATTTTATTATGTTTGAATATTTATTTTTCATTACATCCAGATTTGTCTCTTGACTCAGATGGTTACGGCGTACGATTGAAGTGCTGAAACTACCTGGCTGAAATCCCTGTCTCGGCTGTAATTTTATGGGTCTTAAAATTGACATTCACGTCTGTCAAAGCTTTGATTTGTTAATGCTAAGATGCAAGGTTAGAATTTCACGTTAATCTGTAGGTCTCCTTTTCAAATTAGGTGACAACGATAGAGGTGTACTGCGCGGCTGATAAGAAACTTTGTGACTGGAATTTTTAGATTACACGAAATTATTTTACAGATTCTTTGCGGTCTGTATTTAAATTAAAATGTATAATAATCTTATCTTTATTATTAAAAAGAAATACTGAGTGAATCGAAAGGAACCTCAACCAAAACAAACAGGTTAAATGTGAAGTGATTGATGCTTGACATTTTATTGTGACTATGTAGAGATACACGAGAATCTTTCAATCCAGTACAGTGTGACGATAATTTGTTAAAACTGCCTTGGGATACTATTTTTGTGCATAAGAGATCAAACAGTGAGGAGTCGGGCACAAAAAAGTATTTTAATGTACTTTATTACTTTTGTAGACTATAAAGTGCGCTACGCAAAATAAAGTTCCCTTTTAAGGTAATTATTTACCATTAATTCCGTGAAACAGTCAAGTGTATACGTTAAAGGAGACTTAAGACAGAGTTGGAACGTTGACGCGAGGGGGGCTATTGTTGCCCGACCTATGACTGTGTCGTATATGATACGTTTACTGGCTACTAGCAAGCAATTGCAACTATTTCAATGTGACTCTCACTGAAATCTAAATTCTCTTCAATTGCCGCACTAAACGTGCATGTCCAATAATGCTTCATTTCAACGAATGCATTTTTTATATGTTATGAACAAATAATTATATCCCTAAAGCTACAAGTCAAACGAATTACTGTCAAGATTTGTGTGAAATTTTTTTAACTATATGATTATTACGGGACTAAGTCCCATGAATCTGGGTGCTGGTCGTTCTTATGCCAGATACCATTAGTGCAATAAATCTGACACTCTTGAAATATGTTCGGCGAAGAAATTTGTTATGCTTTGATTTTATGAAAGTGAAAATGGACTTACAATTCAAATTTAATCTAAGAGGTTCTAAAGTCAGTTAAAAAATAATAATCATTTGGGGGAGTGATATTTGCCTTTGATTATAGGCATAAGTAAGATACTCCGCTCCTGAGGGAAACATAGGCTAGCTTTGGGACTTTCTGGTAGCATAACAATACTTTTACAGTTTAATAAATGTTTGCGGTTTTGATAGTTTTCTATTATTGTTGCTTTAAATGAAGATTATTGTAGTCATCAGTAAACTAACAGCCTGTTAGTGTGAACTATTTTCTTCTGCGCAATAAGTGAAGTTAGACATGTTCCAGCGGAGGGAGTTATAGTTCCGTCGTTTCAAACAGAGGAGCAGCATTGTATGAGTGACTCGTATTATCGTACACTGCCAAAAATTATTTGTCTGTTATTTGATCGGTTCTTATCGCATGTGTTTCACTTTTACGAAATATTACATATGCAACTGTAGTGTCTAAAATATAGTTCCTGAGAATGTTCTTTTAGCTGCTATTAAACATTAGTTTGATAAGTTAGTCTTCCGCACAGACTAGAATCTGCAGTTGATATACAAGGAAAGAGTGGGGAGAGAGGCCCAGATAGGCTCAGTAGGAATCCAGGATATGTTAGCAGCTGCGTTGTCTCATTTCAGATTTTATGGTGGTTCAGCAGTAAATAAAGCAGACAGTAAATTTTTTAACGTCCATCTAATATCGAGTTTGAGAGTATATATAGTAAAGTCTATTCTTGCTGAAGTAATTCTTTAACCGACCTATTCTTTTTCCTCTTCATTTTTGTAGGCTACAATCTATTTCTTTATTGCCTTGCTTTTTTATTCATCTTCTGATGCTATTCCAAAACACTCCTTCCAGCGGAACGCTTTACGGCCATCTTCCTTTTTTTTCCTCTAACACGTGTAGTTACTAGTCCTCCTTTAGTCATTCTGTGTGCTCTACTTTTCCTTTTTACCAGTCTGTATATTTTTTGCGATCTGCGTACAGACCGCATGCCTTTATTCAGTATCCTTCCTCCAGAATTATCCTGTTATTTCTTTTCATTACAATATTTTATTTTTTGTCCGTCGTGGATGCTACATCACAGATCTATTATTATCTCCGTATTATTGTGGCTTTCTGTATTGTTACTTTGCAGTTGACACTCATATTTTCGCTGCGCTATGTAAGATTTTAAGTAGGCTTTTATCCTCACTGCCTTAATTGATTCTTCTTCTTGAGTTCTGGTTAAGTTGTTCTATGATTTCTCCATTTATTTACAATTGTCATCTTACAGGTTCTTCAATACAGTCCTACATCTTATCGGCCATGAGGAAAACATCGTCAGTGAAACAACCAGTTACATATTCTTTATCCCCATTTAGTTTGGAAACTGTTTGTTATTTATTTTGTAATTGAACTGAATATAACAGTAATTATGGAGTGTCCCTGTCTCACTCTTGATGTTATGACTTAACTCTTCTCACTTTGAATGGATTGATATGTCGCATGGTAATGGCCTTCGACTTACCCAGCGTGCACGTAAGTTCGTCCTGCCTCCTCGCCGTCAACTTTTGGTTCTTCCCGTTGGCGTCTGCAAGTACGGGCTGGAAAGCACTAAAAAATCACTCTAACTACTGACTTGAGGTATTGTTGCAAATAACTTCAGAGATGTTATGAACAGGCATTTATTCTTGAATTCTTCTGAGAGACAAGTGGATGATACAGTTGAATGGTATATCTTAATATGCACAGAAACGGAATGTGTTTCCCCACTATAGCCGACTGGCTGAATGAATAGCGGGAGGGTTGGTACAAGCCTCGCCCCGTGAGCATACGAAGGGTGGAGATGGTGGTGTAATTTCTAACACTGCCTAAGTCATAAGCATCATAAAAATTGGCAAGTTTACGGCGTGATCTTCAAAAGGAAACTACGCAAAGGACGAGTACAGAACGCGTCTCTCTACTGTCGCATCAGGGTGGGGTGACTGTCTCCCATTGGCCAGTTCACATCACGCGGTGTAGATGCAAAGTTTAATTCTACCGCACCTACGTGAGGCGCGCCAAATATCTAGGCATTAAATTAGACCCACAGTTAAACCTCCAAAGCCACTTCAAAACAATAGCGACCCAAAGCAAAAGCAGACTCCAAACCATACGGCTTCCAAAGGGAAGGAACCATGGCTGCACAACAAAGACATTACTAACACTGTATAAAACGTTAATACGGCCGTACATGATATACACCCACATCTTCATGCATAAAACTTCTAGAGCAGGAGTACTCCGCCTGCAGCGAACGGAGCGATGGGCACTGCGCCTTGCGCTTCGAGCTGACAGGCGAACCCGGATTGAAACATTACATTCACAGACAGCGGTACAACCGCTAACAGAATACGTACAAGACTTGAATAGAAAATATTTCCAAAAAGCTCTGGACAGACCATTCTTCCGACAACTGACTGACAAACTAAATCAACTTGACAACACACCATATAACTTCTCACTAAGGACATTACGCGACACATAATACAAGACATTTGCAACAAAACACTAACAAACGAAGCATAAACACTGTCAAGCACGCCACAAAACACAACGCACAAACAAACGAAAAAACATCATCCCCTCCCCCACACATAAAGGCAGCAACGAAAAAGAAACGCAACCGCGAAACGATATACACAGCAACTAATATCTAAAAAACCACATAGCAACATCTAAACCGACAGTGGACAACCACGACTACCCATCACCTGCACCACTACTGACTGCCCCTCCCTCCCCTTGGGTCTGCTTTTCCAGTCGGATTGGGTGGAGTGTGCAGCGACGGAGTCTGACAATTTAACCACCGAATATAAACAATATTACCGAGGCTGAAGACCGGGGACACGGTAAAACAGCCAGTCTGGTGGATTCGTCCACCCGACAAATGACAATGGATGATGATGATGATCATCACAGTCGAAACTGCTTGCTTCTGTGGCCTTGCAGGAGGGATTCAGATTCCTGTTCCGCGTCCACCAGGCCTGTAGCTCACCCAGGCTGGCTTGCTCTCACTAGAATATTAGCTACGAAATTATTGAAATATGCTACAGATAAACTTTTACTCATACCTTTAATAAAAGAAATTTTTTTGGTTGCGGTCTCAGTCTTCCTTTAATATGTGTGAAACATCTACTATCATGATTACAATGTTGAACATGCTAATAGTCTTACATTGATACCGTGCTCCCGAAGGAGACATAACAATTTAATCCGCCACAATCTTAGTTTGTTTTGTACCTATCATCTCAACATTATATCAGCTACAGGTATTATTAAATATGTAAAAAATGTGACAGTGTAGTGGCAATGTAAATCCTTGGGGGCCCACTTCTGTAAGTTCAATGTTAATACAAAAAATGGATATATCAGTCATATGCTAATACTTAAATGTAGAAAAGACACAGTTACTTCAGTTTGTTACAAAAAATAAAGCAAAGGACAGCTATAATGCCATATCAGAAGGAAAAGCAATCAATGAAAGCAGTTTCACAAAATTCCTGGGTGTATGTATAGATGACAAATTGAACTGCAAACAGCATATTCAACATCTTCTTAAAAATCTGAATTCTGCAACATTTTCACTTAGGTTTATATCTAGAATAGCTAATATAGAAACCAGAAAGTTAGTATATTTTGCATATTTTCATTCCCTGCTCACTTATGGCATCTCATTCTAGGGAAACTCGTCACAAGCACAGATGGTATTTAAATTGCAAAAGCGTGCTATAAGAACTATTTGTGGAGCAAGCCCACAGACGTCATGCATAAATCTATTTAAAAACCTCGGTTTACTAACAATGCCAGCACAGTATGTATACTCCGCACTATCATTTGTAGTGGAAAATCGTGAACACTTCAATCTTAATGCTGACATACATAGCCATAATACTAGGAATAAATATAATATTCACAAGGATTACAAATCACTGTCAGTTGTACAGAAAGGGTTAACATTTACTGGAGCTTCCTTATTCAATGTCTTACCAACAGAAATTAAATGTTACCTACAAAAACCAAACTACTTTTAAGAACAAACTGAAAGAGTTTCTACTTCAGAACCCATTTTACTCTGTGAAAGAATTTTCTTCTTGGAATTTGATAACTAAGAATGACTGATAAAATAGTTTATATGGTGTATGGAAGGGGAAGGTGACAAAGTTGTCCACAATTACTAAAATGATATATGGTTTTTCTTTCTGTTGAAACTTTTGACAAATGAACTAATTACACTGTTTACACAATTTCACTCATATATAGTAACTAACATGCACTCAAAAACTGCTGTGAAAAATTATCATACTAACAGGTTTTTAAGTAATTGACTGCTTATGAGTTGTTGGTGATATAATTGATATTGATAATAGGTGTGTGTACTGTTCCACATAAATAGCAACTAACATAATATAATATTTAGTCACAAATTACAGTGAAACTTATCATGGTAACTGGTTGGTAAGAAAATAACTGGTTATTAGATGCTGGTAACAAGTGTATACACTGTTCCACATAATAAGTATTAATTAACTCGGGATTGTATTTGTAGATTACAGGAGATATTGGTTGTACTAATGGGTTGTTGCTAACTTGTTGCCAATATATAATAATATTATCAATTATATAGTAATATTGACATTACTATTAAGTGTATGTACTGTTCCACATCCCCGAGATTATTCTCACATGGGATCAAAGTGAACATATCTATCTATCAATCTACGAGACGAGAGTTATAACTGGTTGTTCTAAAATAGGTTTTAACGAATTTGCTGATAATGTTTGAAAATTAACATAAGTCAACTGCTCTTAACCAATTCAACATATTGCTATATGCTAACGCAACAGCATCAACGAAGCAGAAATGTTCTTACATTCAGTAATATGTAATCTTATAATTAATAACAGAACTGTTTTGAAAAAAATGTTTTTTTTCTTTCTGGTTGCTATAGCAACTCAGCCTTGTGGACTTATTTTGTTTACAGTTAATTATTACAAACTTTCTTCGTAATTTACACTGTTTTCTAAATATTTCAACTTTTCCAACCAAATGTCAACCTCTCCTTCACGTGGCGCACCCTGTTTGCACGGACGAGGCTCTGGCGACTGAAAGATTCCCGGTATAAGGAGTCACCCACTGCTTGCCAACGGCCTCTGAAAAGAGGGCGGAAGAGCGGGGAGCGGTTCAGGGCACCCTCTTGCCCATGGGGTTGGAAACGGCCCCTAAAGGCGGATGAATCAGAAATGATCAACGGCATGGGGATGCAGAAGGCAACGGGAAACCACTGCATTAAAGACCCAAAGGGTATCCCGAGGACATGTAATCCTCTCAAATTACATATATGATGATGGCTTCTTCCTGGGTAAAATATTCCGGAGGTAAAATAGTCCCCCAATCGGATCTCCGGGTGGGGACTGCTCAGGGAGGAGCCATCAGAATGGATAGAAACATTCTACGAGTCGGAGCGTGGAATGTTAGAAGTCTGAATAGGGCAGGTAGGTTAGAAAACTTAAAAAGGGAGATGGAACAACTTAAGTTAGATGTTGTTGGGATTAGTGAGATTAAATGGAAGGACGCACAGGATTTCTGGTCTGGGGAACACAGGATAATTAGCACACAAGCTGTCAATGGAGTCACTGGTGTAGGATTTGTAATGAACAAGAAAGTAGGGAAACGGGTTAGTTATTATGAACAATTTAGTGACAGGATTATTTTGATGAGGTTAGAAACTAAGCCCGTCCCAACCACATTAGTACAAGTGTATATGCCAACGTCGCAGGAAGATGACGAAGAAATAGAAAAAATATACGCTGAAATTGAAGAATTAATCCAATATGTGAAAGGGGAGGAAAATCTAATAATCATGGGTGATTGGAATGCAATAGTGGAGAGAAGGAAAAGAGGGGAATACTGTAGGAAGTTTTGGTCTAGGAGAAAGAAATGAGCGAGGAAGCAGGTTGCTAGAATTTTGTGAAAGATATAAGCTATTAGTGGCGAACACACTGTTTAAGAACCATGCAAGAAGAATATACACCTGGAAACGTCCTGGGGATACAGGCAGATATCAGCTAGATTATATCTTGGTCAAACAGAGATTCAGGAATCAAGTTCTAGACTGTAAAGCATACCCAGGAGCAGACATAGACTCTGACCATAATTTGATAGTATTGAAGTGCAGGCTGAAATTCAAGCGAATAAGGAAGCAGCATAAGCAGAACAGACTAGAAGTAAATAAACTGAAACAATCTAGCACAAGAGAAAAATTTGCAGAAATGGTAGACTTAGGTCTAAGAATTAACTGTGAAAGGAGCTCAACCGAGGACGAATGGAATGCATTAAAGACTGAAATAATGAAAGCTGGCAAAGAAACCTTAGGCTTTAGGGAACAAGCTGCCCGAAAACCTTGGATCACAGAAGAAATTTTGCAGCTGATCGATCAGAGGAGAAGGTACAAAAATGCTCAGGATGAAGCAGGAAGAGAGCAGTACAGGCAATTTAGAAATCAAATAAATAGGAAATGCAAAATAGCAAATGGTTGCAGGAAAAGTAGATGTTGCATATAGAAAGATCAAACAGAATTTTGGAGAAATGAAGAAAAGAGATATGAACATTAAAGCTGCCGATGGGAAACCTCTTTTAAGGTCAGAAGATAGAGCTAACCGATGGAAGGAATACATTGAGAAACTGTATGTTGGGGACGACTTGAGCAATAGTGTATTGGAAAAGGAAGGCGATGTCGACATGGATGACTTAGGAGATCCTGTTTTGAGGACAGAATTTAATAAAGCTCTGAATGACTTGAAAGCAAATAAGGCAGTTGGAATTGATGAGATCCCTGCAGAACTTCTTAAATCTCTAGGAGAGGAAGGAATCGAAAGATTATTCAAGCTGATATCAAAAAGTTATGAAACAGGAGAAATTCCAACTGATTTTAATAAAAATATCATCTTCACACTTCCAAAGAAAGCACAAGCTGACAAATGTGAGAATTATCGCACAATTAGTCTAACATCACATGCTTCAAAATTGCCTGACCAGAATAATATACAGAAGGATGGAAAGGGTAGTAGAAAAGATAGTAGGCGAAGATCAGTTTGGGTTTAGGAAAAATCGCGGTACAAGGGAAGCAATTCTGTCTTTAAGATTAATACTTGAAGGGCGGATCAAGAAAAACAAAGATACTTTTATGGCATTTGTTGATTTAGAAAAAGCTTTTGATAATGTTAGGTGGGACAAGATGTTCAAAATTCTAAAGAAGTCAGGTCTAAAGTATCGAGATAGAAGAATCCTCTATAAACTATATAAGAATCAAGTGGCTGTGATAAAAGTAGAGAATCACGAGAGACATGCATCAGTTAAAAAGGGTGTGAGACAAGGTGGTAGTCTATCCCCGTTAATATTCAACTTGTATGTAGAAGAAGCAATAAAGAAAGTCAAAGAAAAATTTCCATGTGGCATAAGTTTTCAGGGAGAAAAAATCAGTATGCTACGATTTGCTGACGACATTGTCTTATTAGCAGAGAGGGCTGAGGATATTGAGAAGTTATTGAATGGCATGAACAAAATACTGAAGGAAGATTTTGGACTGAATATAAATCCAAGTAAAACAAAAGTGATGAAATGTAGCAGAAATGACACCAATACTAGCAGATTAAATATAAAAATAGGATCTGATGCAATAGGAGAAGTGAGTGAGTTCTGTTACTTGGGAAGCAAAATTACAACCGATGGCCGAAGCAGGAATGATGTTAAAAGCAGAATAGCACTAGCAAAATGAGCCTTCATGAAAAAGAGAAACTTTTAGTTTCAAATATTGATCTAGGAATTAGAAAGAACTTCTTAAAACTCTATGTGTGGAGCACAGCACTTTACGGTAGCGAAACATGGACTTTAGGAATACCGGAAAGAAAGAAACTTGAAGCATTTGAAATGTGGTGCTACAGAAGAATGCTGAAAATTAGGTGGACAGACAAAGTAAGAAATGAACGAGTTTTAGAAATGATGGGTGAGAAAAGAAGTTTATGGAAGAAGCTTATAGGAAGAAGAGACAGGCTGGTAGGTCATATTTTGAGACATGCTGGATTGGTTAATTTGTTAGTGGAGGGAACAGTTGAAGGTAAGAACTGCAGAGGTAGACAGAGATTAGAATATATGAAGCAGATAATTGAGGACGTGGATTGTAAGGGGTATGTAGAAATGAAGAGGTTAGCACAGGATAGGAAGGGATGGAGGATTGCATCAAACCAGTCCTAAGACTGACGACAGCAAAAAAAAATTTTATTCGGTCTCCTGGCATTTACATTGCTGGGTATATTTAAATTTACTTCTAACACAAGATAATGCAACATTATAAGCAAGCAATACCCTGACCTTACAATTTGCCGAATTAGAACAAAACAGTAACTGAACTCGAGCTTCAAGTATTTTAGCTATCAAAGTGATTAACGAAATGTCGTGGCGACACAGGCCAACAGTTAGATGTTATGCATATACACATAGAAATATTCCCGGCGCCATTAAAACATAATGAACATCATCTGAATCATGTTAAAAACAAGAAGTTTTCAGAATTTAATGTTCTGTGAAAAATTTGCCAGCTAGTTCAGGCGACCTGCACGATTAGAGTTGAAATTTCAGTCTCATGTGGCGTTTACGGGACACTAAAGCCTCGTTAAACCGTGAACATTGACCTGGCGTAAGAGCAAATTAAAATATGAAGACAGCACCGTGATGAATGTAACACAGCGTGTTACTGTGAGATGTCGGTCTCAAAGCTGCAACCAGTGCTGTGCCAGTCGTCTCGCAAAAGTGTCTTCCGGAACTGCATCAGAGGCCACTCCGGCCAACAAAATGTGTAGATGTAGCTTCATTTGGCTACTAAGAAAGCGATGGTTACACCTCTCGCAGTCCAGCGACCGTGTCACATGGAAAAGAAGCTGTGGAGTAACTTTTGTAACCCGACGCCACACAGCATTGGTGGGATAGCGTACGCCAAATCCACGTGGTGTCCAGAACACTCGCTATTAGCTTTTAGTTTCGCGCCCACTTCAGGTACAGGACAGGATTGTCAGATGTATGGGCGTATTCCATTCTGCCGTTCGTGAGCCAGGAAATTCCTATGTCACTTATCTATTTTACTTAATTTGGACTGGAAAATTGCAAATGTCTTAATTTGATTTTGGTATCTAAAATATGATTTACTAAAACTAATGGTGGGAGAATTATGTTGCAAGTATTTACAAGGGACCTATTTACAATATTGTGGGAATCTAAAACTAAAGGGGGGTACATTATGCTAACTTTTTAGGACCTACTTATGCTAATGGTGGGTAGTTCACTAGTCATGGGGGCCTACATTATACTGATGTGGGTCCAAGTTACATCTATTGGTGGGTAGGGGGATTATGGTGGATAGTGGGGGGATAAAAATAATACTGTCGGGTGAGGGTTAGTTTTGGACGCTTTGCTGGACGCTTGATTTCTTCCTCATCGCCTATTTCTGCTATGAGGGGATGGATGGAGACTGAGCATTTTCGGTAAAATATTGTGGATTTGTCTTTGATGGTTTCAGGTATTGTTGGAAAGTTTATGCTACGACGTACCTCCCTGTTGGGAAGGTACCTAGGTGCGTCTACTATTATGCGCAGCGCTCTGTTTTCCAGTGTCTGGATCTTTTTGACATGACAGTCGGCCACCATGCTCCATACTTCGGACCCGTACAGGAACGTGGGTTGTATGATCGCATGGTACAGGAGCAGCTTTGTATCCGTGGATAGTCCGTCGCCTCTTAGAAGGGGATAGAGGCCGGCTAGTTTGGCTTTAGATTTAGCTTTGGTGTCATCTATATGTTTACCCCACGTCAGTCTTTTGTCTAACCGCAGACCCAAATATTTGACATCGTCCACCCAGTCAATGTCTACGCCAGCTATGCTTAGGTTCTTCTCGTGTATCTTCAATCGTGTGGAGAATAAGATTGCCTGACACTTTGCTTTGTTGATTTTAATTCTCCACACGTTGCACCACTGTGTCAGTGCTTCCAGGTGGCGTTGCACTTTTTTAATAGCAAATAGTAGGCTTCTATTGCTGGCATACACTGTTGTATCGTCAGCATAGAGTGACATGTAGCTGTCAAGTTGCTGAGGTATATCGTTGACGTAGACATTGTACAGGATGGGACCTAGGACGCTTCCTTGTGGAACGCCAGCCTCAATCTGCTTGAGTTCGCTGTTTTCCTCTTCATACTTAACGAAAAATTGTCTTCCAGTCAGATAGGAATGTAGCAGATGTATCATGTCGTCTGGGATATTGTGGCAGTGTAATTTGTATATCAGGCCTTCATGGCACACCTTGTCAAAGGCTTTATCAATATCTAAAAACACTGCAGCAGTACCATTTCCTGCCTGCTTTTCTATGCAGATATGCTCCACAAGCCTGGTAACTTGGTGAACTGTGCTATGATCATTTTTAAATCCAAATTGTTGCGCGATAATTATGTTGTTCGCTTGAAAAAAACCGATTGAGGCGCCTGAGGATCAGTCGTTCAAGGATCTTTGCAAGGATTGGAAGAAGAGAAATTGGCCTATAATTTTGAGGTAAAGTACTGTCTTTGCCAGCTTTAGGTATGGCAACAACCTTAGCTATTTTCCAGGCCCGCGGAAAGTAGCACTGACTTAGACAGGCGTTATATGTAGATGGAACAAAGAAATCTAATGGCTTGCGGAGGCAGGTGCTTGACTTGGAGCGTGGATATCTTATCATACCCGCAAGCCTTTTTTGACTTGAGGCGTCGAATGATAGACACCACCTCTTCATCATTTGTTTGATGCAATGTATTCTGCGGAATTGAATTGATGAGGCGATTTACCACACTCAGAACGTGTTCCTCGTGTGTTTCGCCTTCATCGTCAGCTATGTCATTTGGGGTGAATTGCAGTTCTAACGAGTCAGCAAGGGCCTGAGCTTTCCCAGTTGGGTCATACACCAGCCCATGCTGTCCACGTAACGGTCGAATAGGTTGGGATGTCTTGCTGACTCACTTCGCAAGTGCCCACAGTTTCATGTTGTTATTCTGTACTGCTGCCAATTTTCTTTCCCATTCTTGTCCTCTGTGTATTTTCAGATTCTCTCTGATTTCATCTACTAGTTGGTTGACCATCCTTCTGTCAGCCGGATCCCGCCAACGCTGCCAGCGCTTTCGAATCCTATTTTTGAGGCAAATTAAATTTCTAATATGGTCTGGCGTTTGAATGTGTAGGAATCTTTTTTCAATTTTAATTGTAGCCTGCTTGGTGCATTCCTGGAGTACTGCCCCAAACGAGGCCACAGCCTCATCTATTTTTTCTGTTGAATTTAAGGATGGTATATTCGAAAGGTGGAGCGCGACGTCTTCCTCATAATGTTACCAGTTGGTATGGTAACCAATCCAGTTCTTTGGGGTTCTCGAAGCGTGACTGACAGAAGAATCGGATTGTGATCTGAGCTGAGATGGCATTGGCTTGAAAGCTCCCTCCTCCACCTCAACCCCTTCACAACGAATAGGTCCAGGACATCTGGTAGATGCCTTGCCCTATTCAGGAAGAATGTGGGTACGTTGGGCGCCAGCACTTCAACATTTCTGTCGCCATGCAGCACCCTCAGCAGCCCCCTTCCATTCCGATTGGTAGTCCTACTATGCCAGATCTGGCTCTTGGCATTCAAGTCACCACCTAGTATTGCTATTGCATTCCTATCTAGTAGTGCTTGGATTTGTTCTTCCTTTAATACTTTATTTGGTGGATTATATACTGCGGCTAGGTGCAAAGGTTCCCCATTCACCATGAGTTCGACGGCCGTGTGCTCCAGGTCACCAGTTTGTGCGTCAGGAAGGTCTCTGTGGACCAGCCTGTTTTTGATCAAAACGGCAGTCCCGCCCCCCTGTGTCAGTAGGTCAGTGCGAGTCACTACATAGTTCCTCAACCTGAACTCGTTTCCCGGGTTCAGGTGGGTTTCCCCAATGAGGGCTACGTCTATGTAATTGTTTTCAAGGTAATCAAGTAACTCTAGTCTTTTGTTCGAAATGCCATTCGCATTCCACACCAATATGTTTAGTGTCGATTATTTATCGTCGCCATTGAGACCGATAAAGTTGAAGAAGGCTTCTGCTAGTATAAGTGCCCGTTCCTGGCTGTCCTCAGTCTGTCGGAATTTGCTAAGCGTATCTTTCATTATACTTAGCATCTTCCTAAGATCAAACTCTCTCAGGAAGGACATAAATTCTAGCATATCCGACTTAAAACCTTTCAGTTTTTCGCCATTGTTTTGTTTGTTGGCTTTGTTTGTCTGTTTGATCTTGGACTTGTCGGTCTGGTCTTTTGTTTTGTCTGTCTGTATGCTGTTTGTTGGATTGTCAGTCTGTTTGCTGTTTGAGGGTCTATCAGTCTGGTTGTTTCGTTTTTTGTCTGTGGCCTTGGTCCACGGGTTTGGTTTGTCAGGTAGGGAAGGGAATTGCTGTTTGTCAGATGTATTTGGCTGGTTTTGTTTGTCAGATTTCTCTTTCTCCTGCTGTTTTTGTTGCTGGAGTCTGACATTCCTCGCCTGCACTATTTTCTTGTACTGTGGGCAGCCTTTATAGCTCGCTGGGTGTTCCCCCCCCCCCCACAGTTTGAGCACTTGGGTGGCTCATCTTTTGTTTTATTGCATAATTTTATTAGGTGTTCCCCAGAGCATTTAACACATTTTGGTAGGACCCTACAATTTCTTAGCCCGTATCCAAATTTTTGGCAGCGATGACACTGCGACGGGAATTCAGGTGTTTTGTAGACTTCGACTTTAACCCTAAGGTGCATAAAAAATTCTAGGTCATAAATTTTCCTAGCTGTTTCAGAATTGTCCAGTGTGACCAGAAACAATGGCATGGGTATACGGATTGATGCTTCTTTGTCGAATTTAGACAACTAGCTAACATCTTTTACTGGAAAGTTCAAGGATACAAGCTCGTCGTGTATCTGTGTAGGATCTAGGTCTATAGGCAGCTGTCTCAGAACGACCTTCAAATTTTTCCGAGTGCCGTCGAACTCGTAAGTGTGAAATTGTGCTTTTTTACTTGTAAAATGTGATATTAAGTAGTTGAAGTCAGCTTCATTGAAAACCTGGTACTTAATACTACCAGGCTTGTAGCCTATATTGAGGCCTCCAGTGAGTGACTTCTTAATTTCCTCAACTGTCTTGTAGTAGTCTTTTGTTTCATATACAATGATGGGAGGAACATTTGGCTGACGTGGTTGTTGGGGCCTTTCACTGTCATCTGGTGACTCATTACCAGAGGTCGGAAGGTCTTTTAGGGGAGCAAACATGTTCCCTGTGGCTACATTAATGGTAACAACGGACTCAGCAGTCTCCATTGTCTGTGTACTGGGTTCATCAGAGCACTGACGCTTGGTGGCAGGGGTCGGTGGTGGGGGCATGGCCTCGGCAGCCCTTACGGGCTCCGTGGCGGTATGGGAGTTTGAAGAACTTAAACTAGTAATTTTATTCTATCCTATGTCTAACCTATCCAACTAGCCTTTGCCTCAGCACGCGCGGGATGATCCCACGTGAAGGGGTCCCTGACGTGCAAATTCCCTAGCTAACAGGCCCTAACATTGTGGCTTTCCACAGTATCTAAGCTACAGCACGAACGACAGAAGTGCTAGCCTGACATCTGACAGACAAACATTTGATTTGAGTCCCTACTGACAACTTTGCTTTGTAGTTATGGCGTACGCTAGCAACGTCCGCCTCTTCACTCTTCTTTGTCCGCTCGACGTCCACGCAGGATTGCTGTTGCGGGCCTGATATAGAACCGTCAACCGTCCGCCAGTGCTCTGCTGTCCTCGCCGGCGCGGGCCGTAAATGGGCCGTCCGCTTCGCTGAGATGCTGCTCCGTCGACTGCTGCCTGGCCAAGTGACGCGCCCACTTCATTTTTTTTGATTTTAAAAAAAATTTATAACCATTCATTCCTTTGGCTGAGGGCTGTGGCTCTTTTCAGCCTATATTTTCTACATAATTTTATTTTCATATAATTCCTTACATTTGCCTCATCATGTTTTTATACATTATATTTGAATTGTACTTATCATTATTCCTCTATTTTAGAAACTTATTACTTAATTTATTTAGTTCCTAAGTTTTCATATATCTATATTAAGTTTAGTTTGTTTGCATTTTGTATAAATCTATTTTGTAATTTATTTACATTTTACACACACATACCTATATATATAAATACCTACATATACACATATATACATACATACACATAATTTAGTTTATTACATTTGTTTTGAGTTTTTTACTAGTTTCCTTCGTTTCTTCTAGCTAGATTTCTATCATTTGTAATTTAGAGGTGTTTGGCAGCTAAATCGCATTTTGGAATGTGTAATCTGGGTTTTTTTGTTTGTTTATTCGTTGTGTTCGTCTCCGTCCTCTACCCGCTTTGGTCTTTCGTCTAAGTGTGGAGGTTGTTGTTCATTTTATGTTAGGTCGTTGGGTATGTCGTCTCTGTCTGCTTCATTAAATGTCTTTTATCTGTTTAGAGCTATTATTTTAGGCGGGTAGATGTATTTGTATTTCGGTTTTCGAGTAACTATTGGTTTTGTAGTTAGTAGGTCTTGCATCGTCGTTTATACCTCCCTAGCCCGCCCTGATCTTGGGCTAACGGCACTCGCCCGTCGCATCCGGCACTCCTATTGTTCTCAAGGCGACTTCTTGTCGCCAGCCACCGGCTTTCTCCGGCCACGCAGGCGTTCAGAATTTCTCACTGACCACCAGCACATTAATTAATTATTTCATCACTTATTTACTCCTTTAAATAAGCAGCCTTGCATTATCAAAAGTTATTTACTAATCTTTGGCCGCCCGGGTTTAGTATGAATAAATTAACCTAGGACTTAAATAACAAAATAATTTGCACTGAATAAATAATCTGAAAATAGTAAGTCGAAGAATATATATATTCACGAAAGTCACACTACAAGATTTTTAGTCTAGTTTCTACGAATCACGTTAATTTTCCAACTGTAACAGTTTTCATAATTTTACCAAATTGACGACCACGATCACTGCCAAGTGAGCTTGTCTTTTTTTTATTTCTTACAGTCCGGCAATTTATAATTCGCTTTACATGGTTTTCCAAAATTACAACAGACGAATACCAGAATGGTTCCTCCAAAAAACCTATAGCCGAACTCCTTCCAGTTCCTTGCCCCCATTCTCTCTCTGTTCTCGTGACCTCGAAGCCGAATATTACGACCAAGGATCAGAGTTCCATTTTATTTTTATGGTGTAATGATCTATGTGGTTTCCTGTGAAGTACGATATGAAGAAACACACCGCATTATCACGCAGACCTATACACCTTATATGACAAAATCATTCTCAACTTGAAAGTCATCTAACGGTGGAGATTTCTCATCATCTGAATATACTCGCTTCCAACCATAATTATTAAAGCAGCTTGCACTTACATATAAATTTATTTTCGTATCGGCCTTGCACTTGTGTTGAGAAAATTCTGAATGTCGTCCCTAAATCATACGTTCGTGGAACTGGATGGTATCCGCTGTCTTTTCCCCTTCAGTTCGTCATCAGGGCACGGCGTGGCACCAAATAACTGAGAAGACTTTGTTCCCAGAATACGGGGAAGTTTTTGCATTTTAAACGCATCTCCTTTCATTTCGATGTTAGGGTTGTCGTTTATCGGTTTGTCATAATTGTACTTGGTTTATCCGGTTTTTCGTCATTAGGGCTTTGCTCTACCAAGTATATATATATATTTTATGACTTCTACGATCTTCTTCCTATCAAAACTTGTAGAATGTCCATATGATATTATCAACTAGCATTATTTTTTTTTTTAATTGGCCTCTACGGATCGTCCCATTGAAGGAACAGTTCCCGAATTCACCCTCAACGAATTTCGTCTAAGGACTGAAAGAATATAAATATATTTCTTCGATAGGAATATGTTAACATTTTAATTTACATCTGCTTCTCGTGTTTCCGGTAACCAGAACCAGTTTAACCTACAGGGAATATAAGCTGTCAGTAAGGATGGCATGCCCTGGGAGGTAACTGAGTGTTCATTCCGGTAATAAGAAGTCTCCTTCTCGTGTTAATAACAACCAAGTGTTCAGCTGTTCAAATCTAATTTGTAAGACGACGCAGTTGCAGAAATATTTTGCCCGGGATAAACCCTCGTTTCTTGAAATTTAAAAGTATGCCCCTACTGTATGCTTTGTTAATCCATGGCTGCTTTTTCCTTCTGACGAAGATAAACATTTGTTTCATGCTTCAGACGCCGCTGAGCCATAAAACACTGGGTCTGTTCGATATAAGCCTGCTCACATTCGCACGGTATGTGGTAAATTCGCGAAATACAGCTCGACCTTCACACTTCCAACAATTTAATCTTAACGTGCGGTCTGAAAATGGTTTTCGCTCCATGTTTGCACTGAACCCACCCACGAACGAAAGGAAGGCAGGGTGCTAGATGTCGTACAATTAGTCAGATTCTGCAGCAAGGTTGTCTTTGTCACACACTCTTCGTGCTCTATGTACAAAGGCGGTAAGAACTGTGTTGCATTGTGATGACAGATTTCACACACAGGTCGACGGGGATAGGGATATGATAAACCGAGTTTCCCAATGGTCCATCGGCGCGTTTTTTTACCAACACATCCATAAGAAACAGGCAACCATCATCTCACCATTTACATTGTTCCAGGCTACTTCCACCGTGCGGCCATATGACAAAAGTGTAGTTAACAATATACTTGGCTGAACACAGCATCCAGGAGGGGCATACATTTAAATTTGAGGAAACCATGATTTTAGCTCGGGCCAGGGAGGCAGTTCTCGGAAGTGATGGAGACTAGAAAAGCAGGTCATTGATTATCGTTAGTACAAAGAAGGGGTAATTGTTCTAGGACAAAACTTCCCAAAAATATAAAGAAAGGTCTATGTTACCATCTGTCGAGGACACTTCAGGGGCAAACTTGGCTGATCTTACAGTTAAAGCTTATTATCAGGGGAAAAAATGTAACTTGCTTTTGGATACGGGAGCGGACTGTAACCTCCTATGGGTCGGCATATGCGGAGAGCAAGTATTAAAACCCCCAGATAGCAAAATTACGGGAGCAGATGCTACTAAAGAAATTGAAGTATTAGGGACTAAAAAAGTGGAATTAACTATTAATGGGTGTAACTTTGAAGTTGTGGTATATGTAGTCCCACATTTAAGTCCAAACTTTACCGGGATTTTGGGATTAGAGTTCATCAGGGAATGTTGGACTTTAATAATAGTTCTATCAGATTAAGGAACCACCTTGGCGGAAGCTTACTGGTAGAGCTTAAAGGCTCAAATAAGTGGTCCATGGAGCCATCTGACGTCACAGCTCCTGTCAAATGGTCACAATTAGTCATAAAGTCAGACTCTGTCATCACGATCCCCGAATCTACAGGTAAGGTGTTGCAGCTACCATTGTCCCAGGAAATGGAGGCTGTAACTGGATCAGTAATAATGGTTGAACCTCTTCCAGTAAACGAGTATTTGGACCAGAGAAGGGTGTATGTTAAGAGGTGTATAGCTTATGTAACCGCGGTTAATGGGAAAAATTGTGTTCCAGTGAGTATAGAGAATTTTGGTGAGGGCCCAGTAGAGATTCGAGGAATTACCAAATAGCACAAGTGTCTATGTTGGATGTTGATGTTGATTGTCAAAGTAGTCCTCATTCAGGTGGGGGGAGTAAAGAAAAAATAACGAAACATGTTCGAGTTAATGCTGCCGAACCCCTGTTAGACTTTAGCTGTAAGACAAGTCATTTACCGCCAGATCAACGAGATCGTTTAGAAGCATTATTGAGGGAGTACGAAATTTTGTTTTCACCTAAAGAGGGTTTGCCCAGCACACATCTTGTGGAACACAGGATTTTAACGGGAGATTCCCCACCCTGCAAATCTAGGCCGTATCGTGTCCCATACCACCAGAGGGAAATCTTAGATAAATTAATAAACGAACAATTGAAGGACGGTATAATACAACCATCGTCCTCAGCATGGTCAAGCCCCGTGGTTCTAGCAAAAAAGAAGAGTGTAAATGGGGAAGACAAGTATCGATTTTGTGTAGACTACCGAAAGTTAAATAGTGTTACCATTCCTGATGTATACCCATTGCCATCAATTTCTGAGACTGTAGATTACCTGGCCAACTGTGAATATTTCTCGACACTCGATCTTAAATCGGGTTATCACCAAATAAACATGGCTAAAGACGACATCGAAAAAACTGCTTTCTGTACATACCATGGATTATGGGAGTACAGAAAAATGCCATTCGGTTTAAGGAATGCACCAAGCACGTTTCAGAGAGTGATTGATACCATTCTTCATGGGATTAAAACAAAAATGGCCCTGGTGTACATTGACGACAGCTTAATATTCTCAAAAACCTTTGACGAACACATTTCCCATTTGAAGGAGGTTTTTAAGCGATTCAGGAAAGCGAATCTAACATTATCCTTCGAAAAATGTCACTTTGCAGCAGGCGAAATAGACTATTTGGGTCATGTAATTTCTAAGGAGGGCGTAAGACCGCAACCCAGATTGGTATCGGCAGTCAGAGAATTTCCCACACCTACCAATGTCAAGGAATTACAATCCTTTTTAGGACTGTCTAATTATTACCGAAAATTCATCAATGGGATATGCCCAAATCGCAAGACCTTTGACAAAATTATTGGTGAAAGGGGCGAAATTTGAGTGGACTAACGAATGTGAGGTGGCTATGCAGACCTTAAAGAATATCCTCACAACACGTCCCCTATTACACCATCCTCAATTCGATAAAAAATTCACGCTTATCTGTGATTGCTCTCAAATCGCAGCTGGAGCTGTTTTGACACAAGTAATCGATAATGTGGAACGGCCAATTGCATACGCGTCGCGACAATTAAGCCCGGCACAATCTAAGTACAGTGCCACAGAGAAAGAGCTGTTGGGAGTTCTATGGGGAATAAAGCATTTTAGACCATATTTATGGGGTAGGACAATTTGACCTCGTGACAGATCATGCTGCGCTCCGCTGGCTGATGAATTTGAAGGATCCATGTAGTAAATTAACGCGGTTGGCGTTGCTGCTTTCGGAATATGATTTTAAAGTCATAGTTAAACGAGGGTCGGAAATTGCACATGCGGACGGCCTGAGCCGTAAGGTCAGAGCTCTCGAGGTGCAAGAACCTCTGACGTTAGTGCAACTACCGCTTGAGCAATCAAAAGACAAAGAATGCTTGCGTTGGCGGCAGCGGCCAATGTTCGTGTTACGCGACGATGTACTGTATAGAAAAACAAAGCAAGGGGAACGGGCGGTTGTGCCACAAACACTGCGAGAAACGGTGTTAAAATTACATCACGATTCCTTCTATGGGTGCCATGCAGGGTATAAATCTACCAATCGCCTGATTGCTAAAGCATATTGGTGGCCTTCTAGGAGGCAGGATACGCGCGATTACGTTAAAAGTTGTCTCGCGTGCAATCAACGCGCGGGGGAAACACGAAACAGGGAGAAATTACAATCATTACCCGAAACTAGTGCCCCCTCTCAAAGAATTCATTTAGATATTGTTGGCCCATTTTCAAGAAGCGATAGCGGCCATGTTTTCATCTTAACCATCATAGATGCGTTTTCACGTTATCTATCCATGATTCCGCTAGTCGACCAGAAGACGGATACCATCGCGAGAGCATTTGTAACCCAATGGGTTCTAATTTACGGGATTCCATCGGTTCTGGTGACGGACAAAGGACAGAGCTTTCTATCTGATATATTTACACAGATGTGCAGGCTACTAGGAATTGAAAAACTTAACACCACGGCGGTACACCCAGAATCCAATGGAAGGGCAGAGAGGGCGCACAGAACTATAATTAAATCCCTAAGTTGTTATATGAACAAATCTCAAAAGAATTGGCCTACAGTTTTACCATTCATTGTCAGTGCTTATAATTGCCGTGTACACTCTTCCATAAACAAGACACCGTATGAAGTACCGTACGGGAGGGAGATGAATTCGCCCTTTGCGGTATTTCCGTTGTCCAAAGAAATAACAAACCCTGACGTAAGAAGTTTGGCGCATAAGCTACGCCGAATTGGAGTAGTGTGCGGAAAGCGAATGCCAAAGCGTTCGCGCGACAGGCAATGCAATATAATAAAAAAGCTCACGCTCAGGACCTTGCTATTGGTTCATTTGTACTTTTAAACAAACCTTTTAGAAAACGTGGTACATGTTCCAAATTTAACCTATCTTGGACGGGTCCATTTGAAATAGTAGGTTTGCCCTCAGGTGTTAATGTGCGGATTCGGTTACCAGATCGGGACGTAACGGTACATAAAAACTGGGTTAAACCTTACATCTGGAGAAAAACGCAGCGGGAAGCACGCTCGACAATAGTCGACGAGACTCGAAATACAGACCTTGGTACACCAGGGGGGGAAACCCATAGTAGCGCAAAATCCTAGACAACGCCAGGACATACCATATAATTTACGAAATCGTGCAGCTAATGGTACAGGAAGGGGCACACCTCCGCAACAGACGCAGGTGACGCAGCGAAAGACAGGAAAAAACAACGATGCTAGTCATTCATATAACTTAAGAAATAAGAAGTTAGTACCTTGAAAATAAGCTGTAAATAATGTTTGTGCCAACCCCGTAAAGGTGCTGCCAGTGAGGAAGTGGAACAGTAATTGCAAAAGTAAGAATTTTAATGGCAATAAGTAAAGTAATTTAGAATTGGTCCAGATTTGTGCATAAAAGTTTTAATGAAACCATGCAAACTGGGTTGGTTTAGACTCAACGAATCTGTGTTTAATGTTAATCAAGAGGAAAGGTTTTGTGTGAACCCAAGTGGAAAGTAAAAACTGTGTCAAGTTCTTTGTATGCAATAGCAAGTTGTGTGTTGATTGTTGTTCGACACAGCTGTTGTGGAATGTAAACACCAGTGTGCAGAATTTTGCTGTGGTATCATATCCCGCAGGGCAGGACTACGCAGCGGGCTGCTGACCGCAAGGCGTGACGTGTGTCGACGCAGCAAGCAATGTGTGCTGACAAGACTCGCGAAGCGGTAACCTGCTCAGCGGTGTCCTCTTTAAGTATCGGAACATTATTTACAGACCTTTTAGATTTAAGACTTTTGGTGTAAAACATTTTAGGTAGTAAGAACTTTATCTATTAGGGGAATTGGTAGTATCGTGTAGTAACAGTCTGTGTGCAACCTTTCAGTATGTAATTTCTCCAAGTATGTTATTAGAAGAATAATGTTGTATTTTAAGGTTTTACTAGTAGTATTAATTCTTTCGCTAGGCAGGGTCCCAATACAAGGTTACCAAATCACACCCCTCAAGAGTGGTATAATGTTTGTCAAGCAAGAGAATGTTATTAATTCTCCATTAGTTTGGTCCATTGTGGCCCAGATAAATTTCAGAGAATTATGGGAGCACAGTCGGCAGTTGGATACTGTATTTAACCTATTGGATGCATCTTTTCAAAACCTCACCTCCTTTGACGATGATATAACTCATGAATTGGTAGGGAGTCTAAGAACCCTGTACGCAGCCCTAGATGATGAGTATCGTAATTTAGTTGATCTTTTGCCAAGGGGAGGGAAAAGGACAAAAAGAGCGTTAATATCGGTAGGCGGTTCCCTTCTAAAGAAATTTTCGAGACATTCTAATGCTGGATCGGCCTTACCTAAGCCTTGTAAATCAAAATTGGATCTTTTCTATGCCCAAACCTTACGAAATTATTGTTACTTGTTGGAATGAAGATGTCAATCAAACAGTTAATCGTGTGAAACTCATGAATTCAGGAATCATTCAGCAGTTATCTCACTGTCAATTTGTAGGGGAAAATTTCTTTATACCAGTGTTGCATAAAACTCGTATTCATGCCAATCTGTCATATCCAGAATACGTATTACCCACTTTCAGTAAAGAGATATTCCATAGTCCGTAATTAGTTGATTTAAATGGAATAAATCCCTCAATATTGAGCACAGAACTATCAAAACATTTGCAACAAGCAAGGGACTCAATTAAATATAATCACTTAATAGCAGCCATAGAAACGCAAGTTCAACTGCAATCAAGGCACAAGACCATGGTGACCACTGTGAGTTTAACGACTATTGTATCATTATCTGTTGTAGTAATTTTGATACTGTTAATTTACAAATGGTATAATAAAAAATTAACCAGATTGGATATTGAAAGACCCATAACAACTGCAGCGCAAATTGTAATGACTTTACCATCTTCTAGCAAGGATAGTGCTAAGGACACTGAAAACTGCACAACTAAATCAAAACTGTAATTATGTCATTTATGTTCTGCTGTTCTTGTCAAATGATTATTTTTCTCTTTTATTGCCTTGTCTTTTGTACTTATGATTTTTAACGAGAATTGATTTTGTTATTATACAGGATTGGACATCACACCATAAAGCATTTGGGATTATAAAAGAATGTTGCTATAACTTTGTAAGCCCGATGCAAGAATCCAAGCACGAATCATGTATACTAGGACTAGTTAGTGAGTAACCTCGACAATGGAGGAGAGTAGTAAGCTTTGAGGACAAAGCTGGTCTTCGATTAAGGGGGAGAGATTGTAGCAGGTCGTTTTAATAATTGCAGTGTATTTTGGGAAATAAGAAAATATGAATAATGATAATGTACTAGCGGCGACACTCACGGGCAGCGAGCGCCTGGCGTGGGATGTCGCAAGATTCGTCAGCAAGAAATCCAGGTCGGCGAGCAATAGCTATGGAAGCTAGGCTCGTGAAGAAGGTTCGAGATACGCTAGCTATCAGTTTATTGCCCTTAGAACGGGGACAGGCTACGCAACTGATGAGATATAAGCGCGAGCTCATCGAGGCTCGGGGTCAAGTCAAGTTTGAGTAACTACACAGCCACTATGCTGTTCTAAACACCGAGTGGGGATCGAAGGCCAGCCATGCCTCGCTAGCCAGCCAATCAGCCAGCCGAAACTAGCGTAAGTCCTTCATTCTTTCATATTGACTAAGTGCTTGGACTCTTGCTCGTGGCCGTTGGATAACTGTAACAGCCCGCCTAGCAAAGAATAAAACTATGTATGCACTTAGCCTCTTTCCTTGACGCAAGCCCGAGATATTCAGATCCAAGTACATAGACTAGTAAGCTAGCCAAAGCCAAGACTGGAGTACCAGCGACGGGAGGAGCAGCATACTCGCCCCAAGTAAGTAACCTGGCTAACGCCCACAGTGACCAACATAACTTATCCATCCTGACGCATGAGCAACGGGTCATAATAATAATAAGTGGGACGCTACACAAGTAACCTTGTGTGTTCTGTATGATAAGTGTATTTTGTTTGTTTGTGAAATGTGTAGTTTATGAGGCGAATATCAAGGTCGGTCCAGCATTCGGCTAGATGATTGCGGGAAACCGAAGGCCAGTACGTGAGGCCTGGTATCGTGCCCGGTCCCATTGTACCTCCCCGATCCAGTGAGCAGTGGCTCAGCACCCTGAGCCATACTGGCGGGTTGAAGATATATTTAATGAAAAACTGAAATATTATCTTATTTTAAAATCCTTCTACTCTATCCAATAATTCTTGCGTAAGAATTAACTTTGTCTGATATGGCTTGTAAAAATATAGTTGTAAACTTGAAAAATAATTTTTTTGTAACATATCAACGTTTTTCACTATGTATATTATTCATATTGTAGCCTACGTGTATATATTAATCATGACATGACCAACATTCCAAAGGTCGTTCCACAGTAGGGATCTAGGTAACCAGGATAATCTATATAATAAAATTGTTGAAAAGTTGTATATGTACATTAAATTTTTCCCAAAAAAGTAATTAAATGTACAATATTGACGACACAGATGCCAAAACCATAAAATGTTTGTCTGTCAGTCTGTCTGCGTATTCGCGAATGACGCAAAAACTAATGGATGGATTTTAGCCAAACTGCACATATAGCTTATACTCGTATCGCCGTTCAGGATACAGAAGACATTTTAATCCGATACGTTACAAATTACCGACGATAGATAGATAGATAGATAGGTAGATAGATAGATAGATATGTTCACTTTGATTCCATGTGAGAATAATCTCGGGGATGTGGAACAGTACATACACTTATTTTTAATGTCAATATTACTATATAATTGATAATATTATTATATATTGACAACAAGTTAGTTACAACCCATTATTATAACCAATATCTCCTGTAATCTACAAATACAATCCCCAGTTAATTAATACTTATTATGTGGAACATTGTATACACTTGTTACCAGCATCTAATAACCAGTTATTTTCTTACCAACCAGTTATCATGATAAGTTTCACTGTAATTTGCGACTACATATTATATCATGTTAGTTTCTATTTATGTGAAACAGTACACACACCTATTAACAATATCAATTATATGATCCAACAACTCATAAGCTGTCAATTACTTAAAAACCCTGTTAATACAGAATCCAAAACCGTAAATTATTGTTTGGTGAAGCTTTCCCGCAGTCGAAAGGCCAAACACGATAAATAAAGCAATCTATTCGTACACACCCCAAACAGCACCATTACAAATATTTCTTGCAGATAAGCTACGTATGTGGACAATACTGAAGTGCGCCTAGGAATCTTCAACAAACATTTCCGAATTAGTGATAATTTCAGGAGAGGTATAAACGTACGACTCGCTCAAACGTGATTCACACTTGTATTATAAATGTGAAATTACCTCTGTCTCTCTGCCTATCTGCTTGTTACGTTTTCAGGGCTAAACAACTAATCCGATCGAGATGAAATTTGACAAGGAGATGCTATTTGCCTTTATGAAGGACAAAGGATAATATGTATTGTCATGGAATTCTGAAAAACTAACTGAACCATGAAAGACAGACGCATAGCATTTATACGTCTCCGTAATTATTACCAAGAGCGTGAGCTGGCAGCGCAGTGTATAAGGTGCTTGCTTCATAAAGTAAACCAGGCCTAAGGTGTAGCTCAAGCAGAGTACAAGCAGCTAAAGAGAATCTGATGTTCATGCTGAAGAAAGAAGAGATGACGAAGCTGAATTGAAACATAAACACACCTTCGTTTTTTCTGCATTTAAACACGTTGGAAATTGAATCTATAGCTTTTTACATCCAGTTCTACCAATGAAAGTCTAATTCCACGCGTATGAAGTTGAGGGTAACAGATAGTAAGATATATTTCAGGAAAAGAGAAGATTCAAGAAAACGGAATTACAGACTGCTCCTCCGCTTTTACCTTCGAAGTCAATATTTCTTTGATGTGAGCTGTAAATTATAATCTCAAATCCCGTGAGTCGAAGTCACAGCTACAAATAATAAAATTACAGAAAGACCGGTCGGTGTGGCTTCACGTAGGGGGGGACCAGGATTCGATCTTGGTCCCCCCTGATTGCACGGATTCTAGCAATCGTCCCAACGTGGCCGTACCGCTCCCCGGTGGGGGTTAAGACCGTCACACACGTACGGGAAACCCGCGGGATTTGGACGGAATGTCCCAGCCTTCGGTGATCCCAGAACGTGTGTGGTGCGGCCAAATCCTCACCGAAAAACAATTCTTATTTCCTCGAAGGCCGGGACGGAGGGTGAGAATCTCAGCTTGTGTATCCTGCGGTCAGTCGGCCTTTGAGGTTTTCTTGTGAGTGCCTGCGTGTGTTGCGATTTTGTTTCTCTGTTTTGTTTGTAATGCCACGTTCGTGATGTTCCGTGTTTATAAAAATGTATGATAGTGAGCCCTGTCTGTAGGAATTGAAGTACCAGGAATACCACGACAGAAACAAACGAGAAGCTGCCTACGCCAAGCTGGCATAAATATTGAAGGAGAATGAACCAAATGCAAAAAAAAAGAATCAATAGTAAAAAAAATCATCAGCAACATTAAACCATCAGGAAATGAATCTTTGCGAAGTGATGTGCTGAAGAACATTAAACAAACCGGCTGCAAGAAGATCACTTTGACGTTGTTAGCAAAACCGTTGCCATGAAATTACGTGGTCTTCCGACCAATCAAATGCTAATAGCAGAAAAAATAATTAATGACACCCTGTTTCAAGTCGAAATGGGCTGTTTAAGAATGTCTTACAGTGAGCAACGGTTACTTACTTCTGACCTGTACTATTCTGCAGGTAGCAGTTCTGGATTGTTCTTTTTTATCCAGGAACCTCATCGAATAGTCTCAACCCACAACCTTTTTCAGCAACACCCGCAAGATCATTATAAAACGCCAGCAGATTTTGATAAATTACCTCAAAACAACGACACAGCAGCAATTGTTCTATCAAATTATAATGCAAATGATGTCATGTGATTTGAATTTGAGTTTACATCACATGATCAACAATATTAATGACAACATGATTTTAAACTAATATTATTTTAATTTAGTTTTTATGTCATTTAAACTTAATTTTATGTTGTTGATGTATTTACGAATGGGAATAAATCAATTATATTAAATAATATCAGTGTGTCAAAGATAAATCGTCATATAATCTTTGCCAAGAACTTTATAAATGGCCTCGCATGTTCCTGGTATTATGTAGCCAAGGGCTTGAGGAGAAACTATTGTTGAAGACTTGAGATCTTCATAGCTTCATCCCGTTGCCAAAAACCACTGCGTAGTGGTAAGTCTTTCGTGGGGCGAAATTGTTTCCCGCATAACGGTATCTTTCTTTATAATAAATGGAGTGACTAACGATAAAAGATGTAAATAGGTTTCTTCGTCCATCCTCAAATAATTATGAAAATCTTTGTGAAAATACTTCAATTCAGAAAGAAGATTTGTGTGACAATATTTTTCTCTTTTGAGCAGCCACTCTTTGCACCATACACTTCTTCTGATGCGCTGTTTTGCGCGAGTTTTAGCGCTACTTGCCGTGATTAACAAACTAACAGCAGCCAACGAGCACATCATCGTATGCTGCAATCGTGAAGCCAACACTGAGACTGAGAAACCCTTGAGGATTTTAACGCCCCGTGTGTCCAGGGCCACTTCGATGAAATCCCTGAGGCCCGGCCTCCACCTTTAGAGAGCTCGAAGGGAGCGTTTGTGAACAAATTTGGAGGGTGTTGACGCCCATCCAGCGCCCCCCTAGCCAACACTGGCAAGGACGTGCCGATAAGATTAATTAATAGCAAAAAACGTTGAACAAATGTTTCAACAAGTAATTCCAAATGTCCTTTAAGCAAGATCAGTGGGGATTAAAGGTTGGTATTAGTACATTATGTCTTTGTTCCTAACACCTGCTTCAATAGTTCGTGAATGAGTCGCAGCAAGCGCTGTGCACCACAGGGATCGCCATTGTTAGTATGTTTATGTTCCGGCTCGATCAACAATGCTTATACGTTTACACTGGTCAGTGTTCGATTGTTCGGTAATGCCTTCAGACAGAGCGACTGTTACAGCTTACCTGGACCAACTTATTGAAGATTATTTATTTTGGAATATCTATCTGCCACAGAGGTTAGTACATAATTATTATTATTATTTGCTTATTATTCTATTTACTGATCGATATTACGTGAGGAATGTGCTGTGAAATTTTAACAAAGTTTTAATCTTTTATTTAATATTTGTATCATGTGCTAACTAACTGCACTCGATTCTGCACTGATCACTGCTACTATTCCTATTATTATTATTATCATCAACAACATTTATCACACATTGTAAGGAGGGTTAAGAATAATATCATTTTTGATATTTCGAGATTTTTACAAAGGGTAAGAGTACCTATGGTTGACGGTGTTCCTATGGTTGACATGAAGTTGTATGAAATTCAAATTTAAGAACATACTGTGATCCAGAAAACCAGCAACACTGTCAGGTTAACTGAACGAGTCCACAGGTTCGGTGATAGTCTCTTCTGTGGATGGTGAACAGTTTCTGTAGCGGATGTGGTTACCACATTCGGAAGCGCGTATCTTGTTAGCGAAATAGCAGCTTCGGGAAGTACTTTAACTCTCAATTAATGTAAGTTTGCTTTACTTTGTACTGAACGTGAATATGGAAATGTTATCACAATGAAATAAACAAGTGTATGCTTTCGTAATTTAAACGGGAATAATATTTCTATTATGGTTAGCCTCTCTGTCTAAGGTAGGTGTTCCTTAAATCGAGAGGGGTGTCGAATTTACGTTCATCAATAATAAATGGGTTTTAATAGCATACTGAACAAACCATCATGCCGTTTACAACATATACTACGGGAGGTGCTAAGGCACCTAAAATCGATATGTGGCGTCTGTTTCTGGTACAAACGATGTCATATTTTGGAGCCTACAGCTCTTATATTGCATCTTGGGCAGGTATTGAAATACCTCACTTACTAAGTATTTCGTGTAATGTAGGCATATATTGAAAAGGGATATTGTTAGGCCGTTTTCACACCGGCAAAACCGGCGCCGGCGCCGGATACAATGTAATCAAATGAGAACTTTCACACGTAGTCCGGTCCGGCAGATTTGATTTAATCGTTTCTTATGCACACATGTCTACACTGGTGCCGGTGGCGGAGAGGATATAATCTCAGTCCCAACAATTTTATGCAGTTTGTAATAATAAGTAATTACTCGTACGATACTATGACATTAAATGAATTAGTTGATATTAAACCTTATTTGTGGGATAAAACAGCCGACTATTTCAAAGTTAGAACAGAACGCGTTCAAAGAGATTTACACATTTTTGAAAGAAGATTTTGAAGTGAAAGAAAAAACGAACAACTGAAAGTTGATCAGCTATAGATTTATTATTAGTTATAACAATACAGAACAGTTTACACAATTTATTTTGTTAATTTGCCACGGCAACTCGCCCTCGAAACTGGCAAAGTATCTTTTGTTGATACCACAAATAATAGCACAACCAGATTTAAGTAAAGTGTAAGTTAATTATAATGTTTGTTAGTACTACTGATAAATATGTAATTTATCATTTTTCAGTTGGTTTCTTTTTCTTTTCATTTCGGAATATTCTTTCAGAAATGTGTACATCTCTTTCCAGGCCTACGTTTTACATTACTTGTGCTTATTCCCAATCTGTCTCATGTAAGTCAGTAAAGTTTGCTCTTTTAACGCGATCCTTAAAAATCAACAGAAGAAACACAATAAATTAAAAGTTTTTTGTGTCCCATTTATAGATTTCAATCGCAGTCTTAGCTATTGTATAATATTAAAAAAATTCAGTTGATTTCGTAATTGGTCAAAATTATTCAATGAAATTAAAAATATAGCCTAATTTATTTCACTATTTTTCTAGGGCTCTTTTTGTATTTGGGTCAACACAGGATGTATCAAATATTGTATGTTAATTAAATATTTACTGTATTTCGTTCTGCGATATAACAATCTATTTGTAACGTTTGTTGAATGATGGATGCCCATTTCTTCCGCCAAAGCAAAAAACTTATTGAACTCGGTGTGAAAAGGCCGGCGCCGGCTCCCGTTTTTCCGGTGTATGTGAAAACGCCCTTAGACAATCTGACATTTTTTTAAAAATAAGTTTCATTTTTTAAATTTTTTATTTTCTATGGAGGGAATTATGTAGAGTTGCTTCTATGACCATAAAGCACCCCCAGAAACTCACAACTCGTGGTGCCTTTCACTTCGTCCAGGCCTCTGATGTGTACTTCCTTCTCGATGTCAGTTGGTCAACTGTTGTTCTCTGGCCCTCATGGTAATTTAGGGTTATGGAAAGAGTGTCAACTTAGGTGCAAAGTGTGTCGACTTAGGAGCTTGTCGAATTGAATGTGTGGGGTAGGGTAGAAAGAGGTTCATATTTTTTTTTAAAGTATTTTCCTGCACTCACATTTTGTTTGTACTTACATTTTACCAGCAATCGTAATATATAATGGAACAGAAGTAATCAGGGTACCGGAAATGACTTTATAATGGAAAATTATTAAATATTAATGTCACCGACTTTGAAAATGCGAAAATAACTTTTTAATGTGTCGACAAAACCCGCTCAAACGCTGGAGAGAGAGATTATCGAGTGTCCTAGACAGACTTTGCCCGTCAGTCCTAGCCCCTGGCACGCTAGGCCCTTAGTCACTCACACACACACAATGACAAGGCCACTCAGTATCCCATCACGGATCAGTCCCTCTGGATGTGCGGATGGAAACCGTCAATATTACAGTACTCCCTTATGGCTCGTTCGCACTAGGCTAGTAATTTAGTCGAGTGTCGAGTGATTTAGTAACTAAACGTGTGTGAACAATGAAAACTAGTCGAGTATTTTAATCGAGTCGATCGGTTTTGTTCTATTAAACCGGGCGAGTAGCACCCCCCACCACGCACCACTGCCCACTCACTCATCGGCTAAACAAGTCTGAACCTACTGTTTAAGTCGATTAGCTTGATTAGCTGCCGCAAAAATGTCGTTTCGCTGGAACGAAGAAACAATTTTAAAATTTATTTCAAAATATGTAGAACATGAATTCTTGCAGAATATTAGGTCCTCGCAATATAAAAACAAACAAAATACAATAAACATACCTGGATTTGGTGAGAAGTAAATTGAAAACATCGGCTTAGTGCACAATTTTATTAATTATTTTATTACAATAGCATCTAGATTATACAACAAGATATTATTACTATTTTTATTAGAAGTACTACTTAACGCGATAAAAATCTTTTTAGAATAATCTACTCGCAGAAGTTAAAAAAAAAAAAAAAAAATCAAAAAATTTGAAAGCAGGTACTGAAACAGTTTACATTCCTTCAGTAAAATGATTCAGTTTATTGGATGCATCTCTACGAAACATTACTTCAATTCCTTTAATGTTTCATAGATTCCTTCACACTGTGATGAATTAGGAAATAGCTGATTTTCGTGTATAAATACGAGGTGTGAGTGTCATTAAACTACATTCTGTGGCAATAAAGTAGAGAACTGCCAGTAACTTTTTAATTGCCGGAATTGCACTTCTTAAATAGGCATCTTCACGCTGAATTTTCATTAACACAATTTATGGTCATTCTCAAAATATTCTTAGGGATCTTCTAATGCTGATTCCTTCATAAGACAATTTGGAGCTCGTATTTCATTCCTTCTATTAGCCCATTTTCGTATCCATTGCTTTTTTTCCCTTTATCAAATAAACTTCTTCATCCACTCCTTCTAGAATAGCGATTAACATAAGCTGTATCAGCTCATTCATTTGATTGCGGTGCAGCCTGTTCATCTGGCAAAATACCACGCTACTTGTGTACTGTACTCGACTGTAGTGCCAACGACTTTTGGTCAGTAGCGAGTAATTTAGATACTAAATTACTCGCCACTCGACTAAATTACTAGCGTAGTGCGAACGAGCCTTTAGGATTTCAGCAAGTCGAAAGTCCTGACGGCGGTTCGAAGGGCATCGGTCAGTTTTGAGCTCTGTGTGCAGCTAGTTATACTTTATCACGAAAAATGGAAGATTTCAGTCACAGGCCTATGTTATTTAAATTATAATTTAATTGCTATGATGGAAATTTTCTTGTCTCCTGTGTATCCCTTTCTTATATATTATTTTATTTTATTTGAGTGTAAGTTCCTCTACCTCTCTACTTTTCCCTTTAGGAATTTTATTTTTCAATTCTTTTACTGTTTCTGCAAAATTATTCAGCCTTTCCCCATGGTAATTAATTGCATTGATAAATTCCTGTGTTGTTGACCTTGGTCAATACGCATGCCCGTGTGTAAGATAATTGTCAAAGTTAAAAAGTAAAATGAGCACATGCATTTTTTTTTTGTAACTGCTTTACGTCTCTTTTTAACATCGAGGTCTTTAGAGACGGGAAAGGATGGGGGGCAAGGATGGGGGCAAGGATGGGGGCAAGGAATGGGAAGGAATTCGGCCATGGCCTTTTGAAGGAAGCATCCCGGCATTTGCCTGGAGTGATTTGGGGAAACCATGGAAAACCCAAATCTGGATGCCCGGACGGGGATTCGAACCGCCGTCCTCCCGAATGCGAGGCGAGAACGCTAACTCGGTGAGCATATGCAAAATGTGTGGGGAATTTGTATCAAATGTTCTGATTTTTACCAAATGTCCGAGCAGTTTGTTCGAGTTTATTCAAAATGAAATTAGAACACAAAACAAGTTTAGTTTTACGGAAAGAATGGTAGTGAAAAATGGAAAATTTCAGTCACTGGCCTGAGTAGTGTGACTTTGGGGGTTCATTATCAATTAAAAAAACCCATTAATCATCATTAGGTTGACAGCTGAACAAAGGAGGGCACGTGGCGCCCCAACCCCTGTACGTGTCACCACACGTGGCGCATACGCGTCACCACACCCCACTCCGGTTTTCGCATGACTGCACAATAACGACTTCCCGTTTCCACATGAGTGCACATTAACGGCTTCCGCTCGCCTTCCCTCACCCACCGCACGTGTCGTTCCCCTCGCCCAGCGCAATCGTCGCCACACGAGGCACCCCCAGCTGCCGCCCGCATGAGTCGTCCCTGCATGAGTCAACAATCACGCGTATTGCAGCAACCCCTCACCCCAGCGCACGCGTCCAGCCACCCCACTGCACGTGTAGTTCCCCTCACCCCTCCCGCAGCTGCCGCCCGCATGAGTCACCAATCACGCGTTCTGCGTATCTCCCCTGCGCATCTGCCACCTTCTAAAAGATGGGGATACATCACCATTCCTCTCAGTGTTCCTGATTGCCTAGAAGTAGCTACACGTTCTCCAGTCTTCTAGTTTACCATGTCTTCATCCCAGGACACCAATGTAACACCGTTGATTAATAGCGTTGATTATAACTTCATACTGGAGGACTTGATGCTTTCTTCTATTGGTTGTGAGTTTAAATATTTTACTATATCGCTGTTAAAAGTACAGATGGAAATGAATTTTTTTTAACAGTTTTAATAACTTCAATTTATGTTTATATTTGTAGGTGATTGTAACTTCGAACTGGAGGACTTGATGGGTACCCTATTGGATGTGAGTATTTCCCTTATACAGTTTTAAAACAATTGTTTCAGTGAAACTAGGATTTGCTCAATTCGTTTATCTTTGTTTCAGCACCAGATGAAGTGATTTGCAATAACGATTTGTTACCAAAGCGACGAAAGGTTGACGGTAAAGGGACACCAACTGACCGCAGGCTATCACCTCAACCAGCAGCACCTATATGGAGGCCTTGGGAAGCGTCTAACCAGTATCCACAAATAGTCGCTTTGCCACAACTGGTCGCCCAACAAGTCGGGATCCAGTTTACTGGCCTCAACCGGTCGCATCAAACAGCTGTGGGCCACAAGGTCGCCTAAACACGTCTGGAACCACAACCAACAACAAGCCGAACAGCCGATTCACTGGGCATGCATGCTCCTGACGCTAATAGGTCGGGAATGTCGACCTCCAACATTGAACAAGATGAGTCTAGTGCAATACAATTAAAGCTGGAAGCCAGGATAAGTGCTTTCCGTAATAGAATATATTCCGGTACAATTCTAAACTCAAAAAATTACAAAGATCCCAGAAACTACATCAATGCCTGTTTCAAACTTATTTCCAAAAAATCCGTGAAATTGTCACTAACCCATCTTCCCCATCTGTATAGGTACAGGTCGATATGGTTAGTGATTTCCAAATTCAGAAGGTCAATAATTTCGAAACCTCCCGCTTATGCTTTTGGACTAAGAAGCGCACTCTTACAACAAGCACTTTCCTGGCTGACTCGTATGGAGTCTATGTGAGATCTGAAATCATGAACAAATTTTCTGAAATTCAAGAACGTGAAGTGGCAAAGCCCTCGATCGCATAATATCCCTCGACATAAACATTGCTAAATTTGAACCACTGTATCGAGGGTCATCCTATGTTGCTCTGCCACTTGACATCAGAAGAAAGAAGGCTGTTGTCAATGTTGAAAACAAACACGAGCTCTACTTTCTCTGGACGATTTTTGCTTTTCAAGTAAAGGCGCACGAAAATGCAGACTGAGATAGTACTTATAGGGAGGCATTCGAAAGCCATGATTTAGACTTTACTAGTGTTGATTTTCCAGTTAAATTATCAGATATTTCCAAATTCGAGAGGCAGAATCCAGAACTTTGAATAAATATATTTGGTCTGGATGGAATTAATAAAGATAAACACAGAGTTGTTGGCCCCCTACACTACACTGCAGAAATACGCGATCGCCTCTTATACAACAAATGTACAGAAACATATCCCTTTTGCTGCTGCATACCAAGACGTTAGCGCATACGATCATCTTAATCTGTTCTGATTCAACTCCTTCTCAGGAAGAAACACAGAGAAATGGTTAGTAGACGAACTCGTCAAACTGGCCAAAGACATTGATGAAGTTTTCAAGGAAATTATCCCCCTTGTAATGACAGACGAGCAGGAAGAACAATTTAATCGTGCTACAGTATGCCACATGTGAACCGGGGACTGTAAAAGTTCGCGATCATTATCACATCACAGGTGCATTTAGAGGGGCTGCACATAATAACTGCAATTCGCAGTACAAAAACAAAAAGTGCATACCCAACTTTTGCCATAACCTATCAAGGTATGATGCGCACTTCATAGTTAGAGCTTTATCAAACCTCGTCGGCGATGGTATAGAGGTCCGACCCATCAACACAGAAAGTTATATTTCGTTTTCCAAAAAGGTTCAAGGTACTTCAATTACCTTAAGGTTTCTGGACTCTTGTCGTTTTATGCAGGCCCCGTTAGATAAACTGGTTGGAACACTCGAGGAGCGTGACATGCGTATTATTCGTGCGCATTTCTTGGACCCGGAGCAGTTCCAATTGGTTAAGCGAAAAGGAGTTTTCCCCTTACGAGTATACGGATTCGTGGGGCATGGACTCAGAGGCCACGCTCCCTCCAAAATCAAAATTTTACAGTTTGTTGATAGATTCAGAAATTTCGGACGATGATTACTAACACGCGACACAAGTGTGGCGGGATTTCCAGATCCAAACCTTAGAAGAATATGCAGGTCTGTACATGGAAACAGATGTGCGGTTGCTTGCGGATATGTTTGATTTTTTTTTATCTGCTTAACGTCTATCTAACAGTGAGGTCCTTACAGGCGGGCAGGCCATGTTAAAAAGCACTCGTGTCGAGCGGGACGTTTGACATGCTGCTTTTTTTCGAACGTGGAATTCGTGGAGGTCTTTGCCAGTTCGTCCATAGTTACCCCAAGGCGAACAACCAGTACATGCCGGAGTACAACCAGGATGCACCTAAAAATTTCATCATGTATTTTGACGTAAACAATCTGTACGGTTGGCCCTTGTCCGATCATCTACCCTCTGGCGGCTTCCAGTGGTTGACAGCTGAACAGACTGCTAACATAGACTTCAAAAGTATTGCAGCTGACTCGCCTAGGGGTTTCGTTCTAGCGGTAGACTTGACGATTCACCAAGATAAACACGACTTCCTAGCATACCTACCGCCACCCAAGCTGATGACTATACTGGAGAGCAAGTTTCGGTACGTTCTCCAGCAATGTGTAGGCTTGGGGATGAAGATGGGCAAGATACACCGCGTTATATCCTTCGACCAGTCACAGTGGTTGAAGGAGTACATCTCTGTCAGTACGAGTAAGCGCCATTTAGCCACATCTGATTTCGAGAGAGATTTTTACAAATTGATTCACAATTCAATATTCGGTAAAACAATGGAGAACATTCGTAAACACCGCGACGTGAAATTGTGTACAGGTTTGGTGGCCGCCGCGGTGCCCGCAAACACTTAGCCTCACCACACTTTAAATGTATGACTGTTTTGTGGCTCTGCAGATGTCGAAAGTGAGGATACTTTTTAATAAGCCTGTCTATGTCGGAATGTGCATTCTCGACCAATCTAAACTGAGGATGTACCGGTTTCATTATGAATTCGCAATTCCTTAGTTTAGATGCCCGAAACTGCTTTATATGGACACCGACAGTTTCATCTATTTGGTGAACGACTGCGATCCATATAAAGTAATAAAAGACAATAAGGACGAATTCGACACATCTGGATATAAGACTGACAATCATTTCGGGATAGAACCATACAACAGAAGGTTGTTGGTGTTATGAAGAATGAAGCGAATGGCTCCTTGATTGTCGAATTTGCGGGTTTGCGTTCGAATCTGTATGCTTTCCGCTTAGAAACTAATCAAACTTTTAGACGGGCTAAAGGTCACAAGATCGCTAAAGATGGAGGACTATGTTAACTATTTGAAAGGGGATCCTGTGAAACATCATGTAAAATACCGGTTCCAATCCAGCATCCATCACATAACAACTGTTGAAGTATCCAAGCTGGGTCTTTCTGGGTTGGACGATGAGTGGTATATTTTCTTCGATAGGATAGCGATCCTACCATGGGGGCACGTGTCTGTTCCTGAATGAGTGAGAATGAAGAGGAAGTATACCGCTTATTCCTGTTAGTTTGTAAATACAGTGGAATGAAGACATTGTAAATATTTATAAGCAAAGTTTATTGAGAGAAAATAAACCACAAATGTTAAATGTTTATAACTTTATTAAAAATATATTGTACTTTTTTACATTTTTCTCAACAAATCTTTTTTATGAATCCATGTGTTATGTGATTTACCAAAACCTAGCCATTTCACCAAGATCATATTTTTCCTTTTCTTTATCACTCGCTCAACCAAAAACGTACTTGTAAGTTTTGTTAATTGTAATTCTTGCTGATAAAATGCTCCTGCAATATCTTTGCCTTGATAGTCTTGTTAATTTCACTTTACTGATGGTAAACACTTCAGTTGACCAGTTTGGCATGTAACCTTTCTCAAATTGTTCTTTATACCTACTAATGGTCGCCGACTTTGAATTTTGCAGGAGTAGTAAGATTAATATGACTGTACACTGTTAAAAGTAGTGAGTTGTCTTTAACGTCACAAAGTTTCATCTTGATGGTCTTGTGCCACTTATTATTGTAATTAGACATTAACTGCGGAAGTAATTCAATCCACCGATTTAAACCACGTCTGCTGAATTCTTGCAACATTGCATTCTTGATAGTTCTGTTGAGTCGTTCAACTATTGATGCTTTCAGATGAGTATATGATGAGTAGTGGTTAGTACTATGGCTAGTCATGAGTGCCTTAACCTTTGAATTATAAAACTCTTTTCCGTTGTTAGGAACACGATCACCACATAGTATTCTCTTCATAGCGTTGGCGACTACACTTGCTGTCTTGTTCTTGAGAGGTAGAGCCCATGCAAACTTTGAATAAGTATCGATCACCATCAGTATATACTTGCAGCCACTGTTTTTACGAGAATATGGGATCATTTTTATAATATCAGCTTGCCACAGATCATCCTTTGATGATAACACGCCGTCTTGGGAAATTCCTTCTTGCAGGTCTATGGAGTTCTACTACATGGACGATGTAAGTAACTTAAGTTGTTCAACGAGTTCGTTGGGGTCGTCCCAATACATATATTCCTTCAAAGGGAGAAGGCCAGAACCAGACTGACTGACAAGTTTAGAGATTATGTTTTTATACTTCTTACTGTTTGCAACACTCCGAACTTTTCTGGATGGATTAAATTTTACTCTGTGGGCACTTATGGTGTTTAATATTTACAAATAGCATTCCAAGTCCTTGTTGGTATATATTTTAAGATTTTTTAAAAACAACAATTCCATTAACCCTTGTGTATCTCATATTCAGTGCCATCTATTACAATAACATCATCTCCAATAGACATGGGCGAATTTCCAATCAATAGAAAATCATTCTTCTTTTGAACACCATACACTGAATCATAATGTCATTGACTTCGCTTTAGAGAACTCAAGAACTCCTTGATCGAGTCAGATGACTGCTGCTGCTGCTGCTGCTGAAGCCGCTGAGGTAGGAAAACTTGTTCGATAGTATCCGTCACAGGTCTTAACGAATCCACGAAAAATTTTTCAGTATCGATCTGACCAGTCTTCAGTTCGAGTAACTTGCGTCGAATAGCATTCCTGGCTTATATGATGCCACGTTTTGCTGTTATCATATCCATGTTTATACACCAAATGAAGCTTATGGGAGGTTACTGCATTATTTTATATATTAAAGTCACTTGTGCTGTAAACGGCTCGTGGGGCTCATATGCGGGGAAAACTCGTAAGTTCGTCACCACGACTCACATGGAGTACACCTCCTTGATAGTTAAAATATACCAAATTCAGTTTTACATCAACCCTTTTCGGTTTGTATACTGAGAGGATCACACCATTGACTTGGATTTTACGATAATTTCGGCCCGTATCTAGTACGTATGCGTTGTCTTTAAACGTGCTCGTTGCAATTATATTCTCAAACATAGTCATTTCCATCGACTTTAAAAACATTATACCTTCGTTAATAGCTTTATTAGAATATCGTTTTTTACCACATCATCATCGATGGGGTCAGCTACATGTTTTAATATTCGACCCTGACAATCCAAACTTCCTTCTTTCATAAGAAGTATGTGTTGAGGTGGGTGCACCAACGCTGTCTTGTTCTATATCGATGATGTTCTACCAAACTTGTCCATGGCTGTAATGATGATAGTACCTAGTGTGCTTGACTATTTATTTAAAAATGAATCAAATCCGTTGCGGTACCGATCGTGATACATGTCACAGTCTTTGTCAATAACCACAATTCCGTGTTTATTCGAATTCCAGCAGCATCTACATAAGTTTTAAACTCGTTGAACGACATATCGGTATTAACGTGGTCATTATAAATGTTTTTGAGATTCATATCGTCCTGTTTAAAGAGTACAATCAAGTTGGCGTTGTCTCTAACCAACTGTTTCGGTATCCGGCTGTACGTCTGACACAAGTAGAAGAAATCAACTAACCGATGTCTCCCCATACAAAAGAAGTCTTGTATATTATTCATCATCAAACACAAACACAGAATATGGCAGCGCTTCACTGGGCGACGGTACAATTTGGCTATCGTTAAAAGTGAAATACCGAATTCCTTTAAGGGGCTTCAGTATTTCTTCTAGAAACTGGTACTTTGGTTGGTACAGTGAGTTGGAAAATAAATATACATTTTCAAATCTAAGCCCTTTGGGGTGTTCCAGCAGGGAAAGCACTAAGTTGTTTTTTCAACAATTTGAAGGGCCGCACACAATTGTCCTCACTGTCTCGGGGAACAGAGGTCCATTGTTATTTTTTTACCATTTGGTGTCTGCAACATCTGTATTACTAACAGGTAATGTTGCTTGCTGTTTGACGAAGCGCAGATTGACGAAGTTTTCAAGCCACTCTGACTATATATAGGCGAGCTGAAATGTAAAGTCAGTCAGTCGATAACAATACCTCCTACGAAAAAGAAGAATAAGGGTCGTGGCTTCTTAAACAAGCTCATCGATAAAATGCCATTTGAGGCACATATTCCCACATGCCAGTTTTGTGGACCTGGAACGAAACTGGAAAAGCGGTTGAAACTTCGTCCAACTGGAATCAATCCATTAGATGCTGCATGTAGAGAACATGACATTGCATACGCACAGGATGTGGATAGACGTAATGCCGATCGTATTCTCGCGGAGAATGCTTCAAACAGAATGAATGCTAAAGACGCAAAGTTTGGAGAACGTGCTGCTGCTTTTCTAGTAAACAGAACTATGCGTGCTAAGATGAAGCTGGGTGCAGGTATTAAAAAGAAGAAAAAGAAGGATGGTATCATTCCTTTAATACCAATTTTTGCAGGATTGTCGGCTGCTGGAGCTCTTTCAGGAGGAGTGTCGAGTCTAGTCACAGCTGTCAAAGCAGGTAAAGAAGCTAAAAAAAGTTAGCTGAAGCGAAACGGCAAAATAAAACTATGGGAGCAATTGCAATGAAAGGCAAAGGTCTATATTTGAAACCATATAGAAAAGGCGGATCAGGATTGAAGAAAAAAAAAGTCGATCCAACCCCTGACAGACGAGGATATACGTAGATATGTAAAACGTCTGTATACAGCTCTTTTTCGTGGTGTTTTTATGAGTGATGTATTACCGGAAAAAAATTCTTGATCGTGAATGTGGAAGTGGAATAGTGAACTTGGGCAGTGCTGAAAATACTGGAACACAATGGGTTGCGTACATCAAGTACAACGATGGCGTGGTTATGTATTTCGACACTTTTGGTGACCTACCTCCACCACTGGAATTGCAGCAATACTTTGCAGGCAACAGAATACTGTACAATGTACAACGTCACCAGGAATACGGTACACACATATGTTGTCACATGTGTTTAAAATTCTTGTACGAAAATGTTTGACATCAGTCTTGCATGAACCTCGGTCAGAGTGACACATGTTTGTGACGCTCTGCCTGTCTGGTAATAGTTCAGTGTTGAGTTGTGATTACTTTCCACCGATCGATTTGAGTCAAGGCCAGTATTCGATCGGACTAGTGGATTTTCAAACATATAACTCGATCTCCAACGTTGACGAATCAAATTGCAAATTTCACTACTTGAAGAAAAGAATGATTGATATACCCACAGGATATTACGACTTTGACGAATTGGCAAAATTGTTTAGTTAAGCAGACTAATAACGAGAAATTGATTATTAGAGCGAACAATAATTCACTCAAATGTGAGATACAAACGCCTGTGGAAATTGACTTCAGTAACCCAAATTCAATTGGATCGCTCCTCGGTTTTTCGAAACGTGTGTTAAAAGCTGGATTTCATACTTCAGACTACACCGTGCAGATATTCAAAGTTGACGCCATACGAGGTGTGTACAAAAAGAAACCGAAATTCTGCTGTAATTGCTTTATTGCTCATCATACTAACTTTTACACACTGTCCCATTCAAAGTACTGTCCTTCACTATCAATACACCGTTTCCATCGCTTTTTCAAGTTTTGGAACGCCTCCTGGAATGCAGTTTCTCCGATGGTGCGCAGTTCTCTCGTCGCATTGTCTTGAATTTCTTCTATGGTCTGGAAACGACGTCCTTTCAAAGTGTTTTTCAGTTTTGGGAAGAGAAAAAAGTCTGCCGGAGCCAAGGCTGGAGAATAGGGTGGCTGAGGCACAACGGGAGTGCGATGTTTTGCCAGATAATTAGTGACAAACAACGATGCGTGAGCGGGTGTGTTGCCATGGTGCAACATCCACGACTGATTCTCCCACAGTTCAGGCCTCTTCCTACGCACAGCATCTCTGAATCGTGTCAGAATTTTATGGTAGACTACCTTGTTTACCGCTTGACCACGTTGTATAAATTCATGGTGCACAACTCCTTTGCAATCAAAAAACACGACTATCATCAACTTGATCTTCGACCGACTCATCCGCGCTTTCTTTGGTCGAGGAGATCCTTTCCCCATCCATTCTGAAGACTGCCTCTTCGTTTCCACATCGTACCCATAAACCCATGTTTCATCGCCTGTAATGATGTTCTTGAGGAAGTTTTAGTCCTCATTTGCTTTTTCAAGCAACTCCTTAGAGATCCTAGCTCGATTCTCCTTCTGTTCGTCCGTCAACAAGCGCTGCACCAGTTTTACACTGACACGATGCATTCCAAGTTTTTCTCTCAGGATGTGATTGCAAGAGCCTACACTTATGCCAACTTCTTCAGCAACCTCACGGACAGTCAAACGGCGATTTTCACGAATCATGGTGCGAACCCTCTCAACATTTTGGTCGTCTGTTGATGTGGAGGGTCGACCAGATTTTGGATCGTCGGTATCAGAACTCCTGCCCTCCTTAAAGCGCTTAAACCATTCGTAGCACTGTGTTCGGCTCATGCACTCATACCCGTATGCTTGTTTAAACATTTGAAGTTTCTCGGTAAAAGTTTTCCCAAGCTTAACCCAAAATTTTACACAGACGCGTTGCTCCTCCAATTCCTTCATTCTCGCTTTCTCACAAATCCGACGAGCACTCTGCACACGACCTCACTCAACCGGCTGTCACTCGTAAACTAATGTAGCGACCATAGTGCGACAAGAGGCAATCTCTTGCCGAGAGATGTCATTAGTGTGCACGGAGGTCAGAAAATTTTATCTGCAGCTGTTGGCGCGCTATTTAAATAGTTCGGTTTCTGTTTGTTCATACCTCGTATGTATAAAGTGCAGTGTATTTACAGGAAATTACGTCAACGGTTAGTTGGGACATACACTACACGAGTATTTTTCCAAGAGTTCCGCCAGGGTACAAGATGGTGGAAGTACCAGCACATGTCATCTATCTCCCCATCACTGTGAAACGCTCAACAATATTCACCTTAGAGTTGTCGATCAGGACGGCGAATTGGTTGATTTCAGAGGAAAACCCATTACACTGAGACTACATATAAAGAATCGGCGCTCGTTATAACAAGAAGCGACAAACTCGTACAGTTCTCAGTCGTGAACCAACAGTGAAACGGTTAACACCTGCTAAAGTGCTCTTCCTACAGTCGTTAGGCTATACCGTAAAAAATGGATGAGCTACTTGATATAACTTCTAATGTGGAATTTGACGAGTCGGTGACCCATAAACTGTTTTTGAGTCATCAACCACATACGCCATCCACATTTAATATCAACGATGAGATTCGGATACCTATTCAGAACCAAGATACATATACAGTGCCAGCCGAAAATTACCTGCATACTAAAGGAAGATTCGTCAAAGAAGATGGAACTGGAGCGAAAAATTCACTTCTCACAAACAATGCTATTGCATTCCTGTTTCAGGAAATGCGGCTAGAAATTAATGGACATGAAAATGACCGAAATAGAAGCGTTAGTATCACCAGCACAATCAAGGCACTAATTTCTGGTGATCCACAACAAATTGGGGTGCTGAACAAGGCTGGGTGGAGCCCACGCGATCTTGGGGATGGGCACTTTGATGTATGTATACCATTGATTATGCTTTTAGGCTTTTGTGAAGACTATAAAAGGATACTTGTTAATGTGAAATAAGAACTAGTATTGATTCGTGCTAGGGATGATACAAATTCATACATGCAAGCCATTGAAAATCCTCAAAATAGAAAATTCAGCCTGAATAAAGTCGCGTGGGTGACGCCCCACGTGCAAGCAGGAAAAACTGGCTTTGCTTGAGATTGCGGAAAGTGGGAAGCCAATACGCATTCACTTCAGAAGTTGGGACCTGCTTGAATATCCAGTACTTACTGTAAGCAAGACACAAGTTTGGACTCTGAAGACAACAACGCAACTGGAGAAACCTAGGATTGTAGTTCTGTGTTTTCAAACAAACGGGAAATCTAACACGGAAAAATATGCAGCTGAGTTTAGTCACAGCCATCTCCGTAATTCCAAAGTGTTCGTAAACGAAGTAGCGTTCCCGTACGAGAACATGTATTTAGACTTTAAGAAAAACAGAACAACCGTGCTGTATGACAAGTATGTAAGATTCAAGCAGTCTTACTATACACATGATTGTCCCTCACCACTACTAAAACGTGAAGAATTTGTTGCAACTGCACCTCTAGTTGTAATTGACTGTTCACAACAAAATGAAACAGTTAAGACAGGACCTGTAGATATATGTATGGAATTTGATAGCAGGGGGAATTTCCCTGCCTACACATCTGCATACTGTCTGATCCTGCATGATCGTGTTGTAGAATGCGTACCTCTAACTGGTGTGGTGCGGAAGCTCACATAATACAGGATATTACTATTCGCCGCCACGCATTACCATGCCGACCATCTTCCTGGACGCACAGGGATTCAAGACGAAGGACGGCGTCTTCGTTTTCAAAGAAGTTGCTGTATGCATAATATGATCTGACAATATTATAGCTATATATTGCATAAGTGTATTGTCACCAAAACGTGGAGGAGATGAACCATCAGTTACTTGGTTGACACATAATTACCATGGAATACCTTGGTACACTGATGGAGTTACTTTCAGTATACTATGTACTATTCTAAATGCAAACACCAATGAAGACGATTCAATTATATGTGTGAAAGGACGGGAGAAGGCACAAAAGTTCCCTAGGATTATCAGGAAGAAGGTCTGCTACAACATAGAAGACTTAGGATGTCCTCCACTACGAGAACTCAAGAAAAATAATTTGATAAAACTTTGTAAAGCACATTTATTTTGTAATGCTATGTGTGATGTGGAAAATGTATATTTAATAGTTCAATGGTGGGTGAAATAAAAACAATTAAATTATAATTCGTGCTTTTCTATTTATTAACCACATACATCTTGGTTACAATGTTCTTGACACCATTAAACACAATTAAATTTTTATATGCGATGACTTCATTTCTTAGTTGCGCGAATTCAATTGCAGAACTGTATAATACATGACTAGGATGAACGCTGTCGATGTGCATATCGATTAACTTTGACACTGACGCCATATAGTGGTCACGCATCACTTTGTCCGCCAATTCGGTCACAAATAGCTTGTAGTATGTGGTGGCGCTGTAGCGCCACTTTTTCCTGACGGACAACGATGCGCCCACTGCAGGCATTGCGACGATGAGGTTCTGCCATGTAGACTCTGCGAGGAAGATGCCGCTCGCAGGATCAGCACTGTGGTGAAAACATAACGTTTTCGTCCCCGACACCGTCCGGCAGGAAGCAGCAAGCTCGCCAAGTGGAATATTGGTCTGGCCGCCACCGGTGAACATGCTGGACACCGCATCCGACTCCCTGATTAGCACGCACGATTCATCGAACGAGAATGTAATCTTGTTGTAGCCCGCTGTTTCAAGTACCACAACAGGCTCGAAATAACGTTGGGATGACAAGACCAAAGACAGCCTCTTGGTATCGCCGGCGTTAAGCTGGTACACTGACGCGAAGAGCAGTACTTGCCGCGACATGGTGAGACGTGTTGCTTCTTCGAGACGAGGAGGGAGACTGAAGGGTAACTCACACGTTCATGAATCATAAGGACGGGCAGCGACACGTGCGGAGGGGTGGGGGGAGATGCGCAGAACGCGTGATTGGAGACACATACGGGTGGTAGCTGCGGGCGGGCGACGCGTGTGCTGGGGTGATGGGTAGGACACGTGCAGTGGGGTGGCTGGGCGGGTGCGCTGGGGTGAGGGGACGCTGCAGAACGCGTGATGGGTGACTCATGCAGTGATGACTCATGCGGGCGGCAGCTGCGGGCGCCACGTGTGGCGACGAGTGCAGTGGGGTGCGGGAGACGCGTGGGTGCCACGTGTGTCAATGCTTGCAGTGGGGTGAGGAGACGCGTGGGGAGCCACGTGTGCAGGGGTGAGGGGAACGACACGTGCAGTGGGGTGAGGGAAGGCGAGCGGAAGCCGTTAATGTGCACTCATGTGGTAACGGGATTTCGTTAATGTGCATTCATGCGAAAACCGGAGTAAGGGGGGGGGGGTGACGCGTGTGCGCCACGTGGTGTGTGGCGCCACGTGCAGGGGTTGGGGCTTCATATGCCGCCTTTGTTCACCTGTTATCCTAATGATGATTAATGGGATTTTAATTGATATAGAACCCCCAAAGTCACACTACTGGTCTCTTACGCTATATTTAAGGCGATTCGAACAGATGGTTATAAAATCGGATGAGACATTTTTTACCACATTACAAAATTAAGTTAAACTTCGATTCTCAAAGCATAGTACAATATATTCCTGTATGTTGAAGCACCAATGATAATGATACAGTAAAATTTATGGGCATAATAATTTTTTATGTAAATAGTATTTATACAGAAATATTATATTATTTAATTTATAATCCTCTGTTTCTCAAATATTTTAATTTTTGTTTTCTGTTCTCTCTTCATCCTTTTATAAACAACCGAATCCTAAAGTACCATCAAGTTGGGTCACATGAATCTACTGTTTCTTTTGATAATTTCTATTTATTAAGCAAAATCTGAATTATTGTTTTGAGAAACCTCAAGTCTGCATTCGGGATATGGCGTAAGAAATGTATAGATACGCCTCATTCTCTAATTTTTTATTCAGTATACTGCGACTTTTAATTTTAATAGAGATGTAAATCTCTGATATATTTTTATAAAATAACTTAGAACATCTTTACCATTTTAGCTGAATATGCGTGAATCGAAGACGATCTGTACGACTGTGTGTTAGTGGGGAGCGAGGGGTCCTGTCTGTCGCTGGCTCACACATAGACGTCCTCTGAAGACAGTCAGTTATCCCGCCAATGTATGGGTTGCTAATATAGCCATGAATTAAACTTCTATTAACTCGAAGTAACTTTTCTCCGTCCATCTTTATGCCAGCCTGTGTATCAGTTTGAGCAAATTCTGTCGAAATGCTTGTTATGAAATTACATATTAAAGTTTCGGACCTGAATATCTCAATGCTATCCACTTTTGATAGAGATCTGCCAACCGGAAGTGGCAGATTAATGATGTCACTTTTATCTAGGTTATTTTATGAAGATTTTTCAACTGAGAAATTTGAAGAAAAAGTTATTTAGAAGTTAAATAAACGAGTTATAATTAACAACTTTTATTCCTAAATTTTTTTCGATAAAGCTTAATAATTTTTATTACTCTTATTTCATTACTACTGTTTTGAACATCGTTTCCGTGGCTGGGCGGTAACGAAATTTAAAAATACTTTTAAAATTTGTATTCATACATTTCAAATAAATTTAAATAAATAATAAATGTTTTCTACAGTTTATTTGTTGGTCGCAAAATAATGAACACAAATTTCAATTTATTTAATTAAATTGTAATGGTAAATCTATTTAATGGAATAACGTGATGGTGGTAATGTCAAAATTAATTTTTGTTTTCATAGATGTCACATTCAAAGAAAAAATGTAGACAGTACAATGTAGAATACTTGAAATATGGTTTTATTGAGACACGCTCAAACAAGATATTACCAATGTGCCTGATTTGCCAGAGCGTTTTCTCAAATGAAGCTATTAAACCTTCACGTTTAGAAGAACATTTAACCAAAATACACCCTGCCAGAAAAGATAAAAGTTTGTCTTACTTCCAAATGTTCAAAGAACAATATTCAAGACGTCCATCTTTAGCTGGTATGTATTCAGCGGCATCCAAACAAGACGCAGATGGCCTTCGTGCCTCTTAAAACATTTTCTTGCTTATTGATAAATCGGGAAAGCCGCACACGATTGAGGAAGAATTGATATTGCCATCAGTGAGTGAGGTTCTGCGTACTGTACTGCACAAGCCGGCGTCTGATATTATTAAGAGAATCCCACTTAGCAATAACACTGTACAGAGGCGAATCGACGAAATGTCCGAGGACGTGGACTCTAACTGATTTTTTGAAGACTGCCTAATTGTCTTTACAGTTTGATGAATATACTTAACCAAACAATGATTCATTACTTCTTGCGTACGTTCGCTTCATTAAATGTGAAAAAATTTGTCAAGAATTACGGTTCGCAAAAAAATTAGAAACTGATACTAAAGGAAAATCTATATTTCAAGTTTTGGAACACTATTTTGAAGAAAACAGTATTCCTCTGAATAATATCGTGTCCATTGTGCTCCGGCAATGATTGGACGATATCGAGGGCTGATTTCATATTTGAAAAAGGCAGTACCAAATGTAGTCGCCGTGCATTGTGTAATTCACAGACACCATTTGGTTGCAAAAAAACCTAAGTGATCGCCTTCACTTCTCACTACAATATGTAATTACCGCAGTTAACAAGATCAGAAGCAATGCTCTCAATAGTAGATTATTTGGAAAACTTTGTGATGAAATGACGAGGATTTCAATCGTTTGCTATTGCACACAGAAGTTCGTTGGCTGTCAGAGGCTACCTGTGTACCAAGATTTTATGACGTTTTTGACTCCATTATAACGTTTTTTGAAAACAAAGATGATTCATTAAGAGAGAATTTATTGAAATATAATAATAGTATAGCTTATTTAACTGATCTATATCATAAATTTAATGAAACAAACCTACAGCTGCAAGGAGGTAATTTGAATTTGATCAAAGCAGTTATTTGTGCTTTCATATTAAAACTTGCCTTGTACAAACAGAATGTGGGTCGAAGACAATTCTATCAGTTTCCAAATCTTTTCTCTGTGGAAACAAATGATGAAGATATTTTAGTTTTTTGTCAATATTTGGAAGCACTTAAAGAAGATTTTAAAAACAGATTTCAGGATATTCTTAACATGACCATTCCAGATTGGGATATTAGAACCTTTCTCAAACCTACAAACAGCAGATTTATCGCTACAGGAAGAGTTGATAGAACTGTCTACAAACGAGGAATTAAAATTGAAATTAAAAAATGAATATCAAGAATTTTGGCAACAGAGGCAAATTCCAGATTAATATCCGGCTTTGTGGGATGCAACAAAAAAAGTTTTTTATTGCATTCCCTACGTTATATTTAGCCGAAAGGGGATTTAGTGTAGTAAGCAATTTGCGAACAAAGAAAAGAAACAGATTGTCAGTAGTGGAACGCGGCGATATAAGACTCCTGCTGGCAAATACAGCACCAAATGTAGAAAAATTAGTATCATTACATCAAGCTCAGACCTCTCACTGATAATTTTGCAATAATTTTCAATTTATGTTTTTAATCAAATTTTATACAAGGCACCAATTGTTAATATTCTTTAATAAAGTAATTTTAAAAATCTGTCCTTGTTTTTCAATATTTAATATAGCCCAATTCACACCTAAGAGGGGTGCCATCAAATCACTGTTTGAAGAAGTGGGCAACAGGCCAATTAAATTGAAGCGCTTTTGGTTACAGAACGTTGATTACAACAACAAAAGACGTCCGTGTTATTTTTTTTTTCATACAGGGGGGTGGTGAGTAATTTTTTTTCGAAAAGGGGGTGGTAGGTCAAAAAAGGTTGGGAACCTATGGTCTAGGCGAATGCTGGGTCGCATCACAGACTATACATTTCACAAACAAAAATACACCTACCATCCAGAACACGCGATACACGTTTCACACATTTAATGTTCCATATGTAACACGGTCCTAGACGTGAGGGGCTTCCTGCCTCCGTTCTCGTGATTCATATTAAGTTTCCAGCAGGGGTGTTCACGTGATACTTAGTGGCCCAAATTTAAAAAAACTTTTCACGCATCACGAAACAACTAACGGACTTATTTTAACGAAACTGATCGTAGTGCTAACTGACAACATGGGTTGTAACGTAATATACTTTTTTTCCAGATTAGTAACATAGTTCCCTATGATACAGAGGGCCAAATCATAAATCACGGATCAAGCTGAAACAAACTAATGAAACAAAACTAACTAAAGAACGTACTAATAGCTTATGTCACATTAGTGATAATTTTAGTTATGTTTCGGAGAGATATCAGCACACTGAGAAATAAAAAAGCGTCTGTTAATTGCATTGTTCCATAATAGAATCTATCAATTTAATATCGTATACAAGTCTTACCACAGTGAAAATGTTTAACACGATTGAATATAAAGAAGGCCCTACACCAGCCGCATCCTGGGGGGAAGCAAACTCATACAGGCGTGGGCACATAATAATTTACAGTATATGAAGCATTATATATTATTTACATTCTCCTTACAATTTTAAATGAATTTTGTATTTTGTACTGAACAATCACATCGTTCGTATCTATTGTTAAAAAAATAAGTGGTAAATGAATTAACGATAAATAATCACCGTACGTGGTGATTGAGCGCTAACGCTCTGACCTCGCATTGGGGAGGACGTGGGTTCGAATCCCCGTACGGCCATCCAGATTTGGGTTTTTCTTGGTTTCTCAAAATCAGTCCAGGCTAATGGTTCCTTTGAAAGGTCATGGCCAAAGTTAATGGTTGTAATTTACGAGAGTATGGAAACACGACCGTGGGTTTCTCTGGTCCTCGAGAACGAAGTCACGGGAACTGCTAGCAGATAAGCAAATCACTTTATTAATTTTTTCTTGAGTTACCGTCAGGTTGTATTTATCAGACTGTCCAACGAGGTGGTATGCCTTGCCAGGGAATAAGAACTTACACAGTGATGTCCGTTCAAGTAGTCCATCTTGAATCACTTATTATCTTCCAGAAAAACACAATGGGACATTTGCAAAATTTAATTAATTTTTTTTGTCTCTGTCTGCTTACATATGTTATTTCTTTGAGGAACACCTGTTGCCCCAGCTTGTTAAGTTGATATAGCAGTAACCTATTGCCTGTGTAGGGGACGATGAATATTTTTGCCACTGCTTTGCGCCGAAAGCTTGAGTCGATAACTCTGGTTGGTAATATTAATCGCTGATGCTGACGGATTCTTTATTTCCGCGGTCAAAGATTTGTAGCAGGCCAGTGCTCATCAACTTGCAAGCCGCCGGCATAGTGTGCTTCTTTGCGCTTGTTTACATTTCGTTCTGTGTTTAAAGCACATCTGGGAGCTGGGTAGGATTTGTATATTTGAGCACCTAAATACCCTGCACAGCCGCAACGCTCAGATGGTGGCTTTTCGCTTCAAACCAGCTTTTACTAGCCACACGCATTTTGATGCAAAGAAAAAAAAAAAGAATAATGGCGTTCCAATTTGGCATTCAAGACTGTTCTAAATTTTTTTAAAATAACTTTTCTTTATTCCTTGAAGAAACTGACAGATAATGGCTAGTGGAAAATCAGCAATAATTGGAAACACATATCTCGTGCTCCCGGCCAAACTCTTGTAACTTAAACTCTACTACATTTTAAGCTAAACAAATTACACAGCTAGTATAACCTATGTACATAGAAAAAAAAAACTAATTCCATATATCGGTAACGTATCAATTCTTAAGTGGTTTCCCACGTCCTGTACATTTGCCGGCCGCACCGATCCAGCTATAAACAGTGGGCCGTGGGAAGGGACCCGCCTCTGCTGGCAGGGATAGTACGCTTCTATGCGGCGACCAGTCGGTAAACATCAAACGCCCGTGTAACTGATACAACACTATGCATCGTGGTGGAGAGGTGGCGAGGGCTAGCTTGTGGGATGTGCTGATTCGTACAATTGGGTTGCATGGTGCAGCCTACAAAACCACGGGCCGTGGGAAGCCATCATTACACATGATCCCATTCAGGCTCAATCAAATAGTTTTGTCCGAAATAAATTGATAAGACAAAATCTGATCTTTCATCCACATAACTGTACTCTAAACCAAACTGTATCATCATTCTCATTACTCTGTGCGCAATTGCTTGCTGAGTAGCAAGACCGAATAACTTCGCCATAGGAACAATTTATGCCCTATATATTGTCTGTTTCACCTTTCTGCTGCCTTCTTTTTCAGATTTTCTTTTATTCTTTGGATCAGATCATCTCTGCTAATAGTTTCTTCGGTGGATTTTTTCAGCTGGGAGAGGATGGGGACAAGGAACGGGGAGGAATTCGGCAATAGTCTTGTCAAGGAATAATCCCAATATTTGCTTGGGGTGATTTCAGGAAACCATAGAAAATCTAAACCTGGACAGCCGGAAGGGGCTTTGAACCCATGTCCTCCTAAATACCATGACCCGGTCTCGATCTCTTCGGTAGAAACTTTATCTCTCCCAAGTCTTCCGAGACTCTTACCGATCCTGGTGGATGGGTGCTAACACTCTGGTCTCGCATTCGGGTTCATATCCCCGTCCGGTCATCCAGATTTCGGCTTTCCATGGCTCTCCGAAATCACTTCAGGCGAATGCTGAGATAATAGTAAGGCCATTGTCGAATTCATTCCAGTTCCTCCATTTTCTTCTGACCTCGAAGTCGTGGAAACGTAAAGTAAAACATGGACCCCCTTTGCTGATCATAATTTGTAATCTGATTTGATGTAAGTTCAGTACTTTCTGTCACAATACAATTTATTACATATTGAAAGTCCATCAGGTGTTCAATGTACTTGGTGTGTTTGTGGCTGCAATGGATTCTGCATCACCTACCAATATCCATCATATTTATTTCTGCTGGATTACTTGGCGGGTGTTTGGTAGGTACCTTGACGTATTTAGTATTTTGGTCTTCTAAACACATTGTCTTTTTCTTTGAAGTAAACTAATTTCCAATGATTTACTATTAGTCTTTCTTTTAGTAGCTTCGGTAGTTTCTGTTGTAACACTTGTGTCTTCTCACAATCTTCAATGGTTTCGTATAAGTATTCAAGTTCTTTCATCATCATTTCACAAAATTCTATAATATCCCGTCACCTTTACTGTAATATTGACAGTTTAGAAAGTCACTCTACACTTTCAGCTGTTTCTTCTTCGACTATTACGAGTCTAGGACTTGTGTTAAAAAATCTTCGCATGTAATAGTCCCTCACTGATGTTATAACTCTTACACGAATGCATCACCTCCAAACATACTCTTTGTGTACCTAATTTCTTTTACATTTGGCCAACTTGGGAATGAATACATTCTGCAAGATGTTACAAGTACGATTGGATCCACCCCACTTTCCGGCTCAAATTTTATTTCCGACAATTTCAAGTGGTTGTGTAGACGGCTACAGTCCATTACCGCGACGTGTTGTTGCCCCACATCTAAGACGTCGCTGCTCTACATTAGCTATTTTTGCCCCGCGTCTTTTCCAGTATGCTGATCTGTTCCTGTGCTTTGTTAGCTAAAGCTGTTATTTTTTTAATATACGGCGTCAATGCTGTTCTTGCATGTTTCACTGTTGCCATCAATGTGCCTTTGCTCAAATACTTGTTAATTGATGCTGTATTTTCTCTGCCTCAATGTTATTAATCCTTCTTCCACAGTTTCAATATGCTCATTTACTTCTCGTTCGAAAGCTTTCATTTTATTGCTTTAGGATCGTAGACCGTACTTATCTTTGTTTCCACACTTTCCTAGATCAATTTAAAATATTTCTTTGAAGTATGTTGCAATACACTCTGACACTCTCTGAATAAGTTCTTTAATCTTTCATTTAAATCTTTTTCGTCGCTATTCTACTCTTCGTTCTGTTAACGTAATTCGTGTATCAAACATTTCAGCAGTTATATCATCAGCTATTTTGAATTCTTTTTTAAATTATTCTATTCTCTGTTGTACTGTCCTGAACTCACCTTTAATGTCTTTGTAATCTTGTGCTTCTCTGAACTGTTACATCATCTTGAATAACATTTGTACGATATTGTTTATTTCGTTCCCGAATATTATGTTTTTCGATCGGTACTTGTTCAAAAATATTTTCAACTTTATTTTTCCCCATATTGCCATAAGCACTATTAATGTTTTCCGAATTATTTGTTCAAAAATCAGAATTTCTTTAATCATCCTCAACGAAACTATAACCAGATTTAGTTTTAACTAATTTCGTGCAATATTACGAACAAATAAATCCTCTATTTCACAATACAATGCTTTGCCTCTGAAACCACTACATTCGATCACGTTCAAGGCGTCTACAATGCGCGCTACTGATGCCACAAGATTGCACAACACTGCTCTACCGTCCAAAATGAACACAAAATACAAAGAAATAATACAATAAAAATCAGGAACCACAAAAAATTTCACATCATCAAATCCTTGTTACTATGCAGAATATAAAACAGAAATATACAAGCAAAAATTAAATTTCACCGCTTAAATATAAAAAACTCATAATTTAAAATTGCAAATATTTATTTGTTAACTGATAGGTTCCACGGCTAACAATATTTGCTTGAAATATACTAAAATTTTTCTGAATTTAATTTTAAGAATTTCATCAAGCCAAATATTTAACGTGTCCACTTTCACTAAGTGACTGATTTTAAATTTCTTCTGAACATTTCTGAAAACATTCACAATTATTTGCCGTGAATTTCTTGTTGGTAGCTCTTGGAAACATCCCGCAAAATAAATATTTTTGTATACTGGCCACAATGTGTCGTAATCTAGAAGTTACTGGGTCGTTGTCAGACAGCGAATTATTTTTAATTGCTGCCATCAGAGTCCTGATTCACGGTAGCCAAATTATGAGGTTTACAGTGTTGGGCTCCTTCAGAACCTAAATTACGTGGTATTTACTTGACCAACCGTTGTAGATGAAAGGGAAGCCAATTATTGGATGCAATTTTTCTGCTCTTCGTCTTGATCTAAAACTATTCAGTTGTCTTGTTGCTGGTGAATGCAGAAACCTTTCGATTTAAATCGTGAAAATAAGACTTATCTAAAAGAATATCGGATAACTGATAAACTTCACGACGAGCCAAATAAAAAAACTGTTTCCCGTTCCACAACACCAGTAAATTTGCCTACACAATGTCGAAAAAAATAAAAAATCAGTCTCCCGTCAATTGTTCCGCCCACAGATAGTCACTCTCTCATTGAAAACTATTCCTAATAGCAGCATCGCGCTCAGTAATCCAATGGAACCTCTGACACAAAGTGAGTAATAAAACAGAATGTATAATTATATACACATATATACAAAGAAAACATATCAACACTTAGACAATTGCTTCGACCAAATACAATGAGTACTTAATTTTAAAATAGCGTCCATACACTACGTGGCTCTGTCTAGGGTGGTGGGGGGGAGGGGTTGGCTGGAAAGCTACGCTGAGCTACGTAGCTTCTTAGTCATATTATTTGTCACAGCTAAAATAAGGTACAAAACACACAACAGCATGTCAATGTTGATTCCTGTTAGTTAACTATCTCCGTATTTAATTGACGATAGTCTGACAAAAGAAAACAGTATAAAATATCTTCTGGAATCAAAAGGGAAAAAAGCTACGTGATACGTGGAAGGGGGAGGGGGAGGGGGGGAGGGCTACGTCGGGGGGAGGGGGTTAACAGGCCAAAATGGAGCTACGTGGTTTATGGATGCTCGTCGATGTAAATTATACAAACAAAACCAATAAAATACGCATTTTGATGTGCAAAATGATACACATTTTAAGAAATGAGCTCTAAAAGTGAACTGTCTTTGTTGCTACATTTGAGCAAGGTAAATTAACACTGCCACTCGGAAGAGCACGGGCGTGGCACGTTGGCTTTTCCTCAAAGCTATAACGGTTGCACTGAAGTAAAGGTTTACGCAGATGTCACAAGAGGTGAGTGATGTGGAGTTGGCAAAAACCCATCTCTGACTCAGATATGTGAAAAGTATCCGCAGAGCGAAAACGGTGAACGGAACTAAAAGTAACAACACTGCATTTGTTTGGTTGTAATTACTGGATTGTCGCTGAGATGACAAATTCTTCCGTCAGTGAGGCTCAGAAGGTTCGCGTGGATTTGAAAGAGTTTCACATTATCATTTATCATCCCAGCAGTATCAACGTGTCATTATGATCCATGTTAACTGTTTTGTCAGAAATATCGTATATTATTGGAAACACTAAGCGTGGTGGGTGAACGGTTAACATTCTGGCCTCGCATTCGGGAGGACGCGGGTTCGAATCCCCGTCGGGGCATCCAGATTTGGGTTTTCCATGGTTTCCCCAAATCACTCCAGGCGAATGCCGAGATGCCTCATCCAAAAGGCCATTCCTTCCCGTTCCTTGTCCCCAATCCCGTCCCTCCTCTAATGACCTCGACGTCGATAAGGCGTAAAGCTATAAGAAAAAAAAAAAAAAAAAAAAAAAAAAAAAAAAAATTGGGAACGTAACATGCACCATAATCGATGCGTAGCTAAGGCAGGTCGTCCACTGGAATCAAATTCGTCCGACCAACTCGTAGGCCGTATACTGCCGAATATGACCAACTAATCCCAAGACAAGTAAAGACACTGCTAAGCCATCTTCACACGAGGCTACTCAAAAGAAACGGAACTGGTTGGTGACTGGAGTTACTAACTAGTTAGTAACTGGTTGGCGACGCGGATCGACTCAAGTGGCTACTCAAAAGAGACTGAAATGCCTAATTTCTTCTGTACAATTATGAAAGCAGTGCCACTGTCAACTACCATAGACAGTGACGGCGCAGCGATGGAACTGTCATACTGCTTCATTATCATCGGTACAGAAAGGAAAAATAGGTGGAATAGATCCTGGGTTCATCTGTATCTGGAAAACGATTTCTGCGGCAGATTATTTGTTGCTGCTAAGGAACTCCAACTTTCAGATACTAAATTTTTAGCATTCTACAGTATGTCTAAAGAAAATTATTTGGAACTGGTGCAAATAATTTGCCCTGTCGTGCAGAAAAGAATTACACACACAGTGATGACTGAATGCGTGTATGGTGATAATTACTCTCACTGCCGAGCGTTTCGTCCTTGTGGTTTAGGCAGTGTGATTGGACAGTAGTGGTTGTGGTGGTGTTGGCTCTTGCAGCTCTTGAGGCGATGAAGGAATTTGTGGCATTATACAGTCAGAATCGTTATCTTCAAATTGTTCAATTTCTTCCTGTTGAGACGAGAAGGGCAGATTTCCTGAAGGCGTACCTAATGCCTTAATGTAAGGCAGAGTAAACTGCATAGCTTCTGAAGGATAGAACACCTTCTTTGCCTTTGCTCCAGAGTCACTTTTTGAGGCTTTCATGTGTCGAGTAAAAACCGCAAGTAGATTTTTCCATTTTTCTTTGCATTCAGCCATTGAAATAAATGAAAATCTTTAAAACCTGAAGTAGTTTGCTTAAATTTGTTTCCACGATTCAACAGTTTCTCGTAAAGTGAATAAATCAGTATTTTTTAAATTAAAATTGTAATTTTTTCATTCTTCAGCATGAATTAGGTAGGTTCTCATTGTTATTTGAACAACAGACCAAGTTTTCATTTGACTTTTTATTGCCAAGTATGCATTCGTTCATAAATCAATATTCATGAGGTATAACATCAATATTAAATACAAAACATGGAAAACTAAGAAAAGTGTAATGAATCATACAAACAGAAAATATGTTGGAGAAACTATTTCAAATAAAATAAATACACAATGAAAATACGTATTTTGTATTTGCATTTTAAATACGTGTATTTCAAATAATGCACATCTCTACACATAATGTTGTATATCAGTCATAATCACTGCTTTTCCAATTTCAGACCGTGCCTTTATAGTTTAATCTTTATTTGATTATCCAGGAAGCAAGAAATTGTATAAAATGCGATGTTTCTCAAGTTCCACCTCGAATAAAATAATCAGTTGTTCGTTCGTACCAAAAACATCATTTGGAAACTAGGAACTGAATTTACCTAGCAACTGATACGCAGAGTCACCAGAGGAACTGGTTAGTAACTAGTTAGTTATATTGGCAGTGACTCATCGCGGACTGGTTAGTAACTTGAGTTACTAATCAGGCTTTTGAGTAGACGGCTTTAAGCGTCAAACTGGACACGACCTTCTCGCCGAGTGACGAACGAATCCAATTGAAATGGGGATAGTCGGACGTATTCGATCGAATGGCAACAGATCTTCATTATTTATCTTTCATTTTATCTTTAATAGTATTTTTTTCAAATACCGTGGTGTTACACAGTTTATAATACTTATATTGATAAATATTAACAGAGTAAAGACAATTATTTTAATTTTGTATCGCAATATTCCCGAACGATAATGAGATATCACTCTCGTCAGGATCGTATTTACCCATAAGCTATTTAGGCTGCAGCCTATAAGTCCGCACCTCAAAAAGAAAAAGAAAAAAAAATCAAAGTTTGGAACAAATGTGAAGAACGTAGCCTATTCACGAAACGGTTTTAGCATCTGAAAACAACGTTTGCGCATGCGAAATTCAGTCCTTTGACGCATGGGTGTACTGTGAGGTAACCCTTGTACCGAAAAATACCAACTTGGCAGCACTACTATGAGAGGATGAAGGTCATTTTGAAATTGATTAACCTTCATGTTAGAAGACTCAGCTTTTTGGCTTTTGCTTAGCATTGAAAATGATATTTTAAAACAACTAAGTTATGAACATATGAGAAGTAGTTTACTAGTATGAAGGGTATGCTCAAACCAATCATCCACTAAACCATTTCGAAGTCGTATTTAGTTGTAAAGTGTACCCACAACTTAAACAATGTAATTGAGGATTAAAATAATAGATAGATCTACAGTACTATACTTTTTATTCATTCACTTCTATACATTTCATATCCATTTATTTGACACGTCTCTTTAATTTCAGATTTTGTATTGTTTAGGAAAGTACTATATTTGAATTAAGTATGATTAAAATTTGCTTGTTTGTTATGTTCCTTCTTTATGTATTCTGCATTAGCATTATGTGCTCATTTAAAATTACAATATGTCATTTTTAAAATTGAAATAGGCTACTGATTTTTGCTTATTTGGCAAAATAGACATGAATCTCAACTAAACATTCTTTTTCTGCTATATTTTTTTTCCAGCTCCGTTTGCTTGTGGCTAACCATCTAGTCTTGTAAACGCGTGCTCCTCGGTTCGAGTCTAGGTTCTCCAATTATTTTTTTGCATTTATTTTAAACAAGTCGAACCTACATCTGCGTTATGCGTAAAATATAACATCGACTCTTACCTGCTTGCGTCAGGACATAACATACTTAAGGAAAGACTCATAACTGAGTGCTTTTTAATAAACTGCACAGGTAACTATGAAAGTTTTCACAGAAAGTAATCTTCTCGGGATTCAACATCGTCGAAATAGTGTCGTGTGGTTACGTTAGGTGGACTATAACCAGTTCGCACCATCGTCAAGGAGACGAAAAACTAAATAATATTACTATACCAATTTCTTATTATGCGTCTGGATTTACGATTCATCGACTTCTAAGTCATTAAAGGTGGGAAGGGAATGGAGACAAGGAATGGGAAGGAATTCGGACCATGGGTTTTCTAAGAAATAATCCCGCCATTCACACGAAGTGACTTGGAGAAATGAAGGAAAATCCAAATCTGGATAGCCGGATAGGAATTCAAACCCGCTTCCTCTCGAATGCGGAGCCATAGCGTTAACGCTCAGCCATTAGGTTCTGTTTTTCAATATCTGTCGTATTTGGTCTATGATGCCGTCCATAAAATTATTTAAAAAATCTATTGAAAAGTTAAAAATCGTAAATTAAAATATATGTGCAGAAGTGAGTTCATCTGATAAGAGCGGGGATATCAAAAATTTTCAATTTCTCTCTCTCTACTCTTTTCGCCCCTCTCTCTCTTTTTTAATTTTTTTTGCTAGGGCTTTACGGCTCGTCGACAGCAAGGTCATTAGAGGCGGGATCGGATTGGCGCAAGAAACGGGCAGGAACTCGGCCATGGCCTTTTCAAGGAACAATCCAGACGTTCGCCTGGAGTGACTTGGGGAAACCATGGAAAACCCAGATCTGGATGCCCGGACGGGGATTCAAACCCGCGTCCTCGCGAATAAGAGGCCAGAACGTTAACCGTTCACGCACCACACCCGGTACTTTTTTTTAAATTTTTAGCAGCTATCAAATTCAAAGTGAATATAAGCTCTCTCTTATATGGAAGATATTGTCATATTAATCCCGTTGTTTAATGAAGTAGTATTAAACCAAAAATGACGAGCAAAATTGATCGGTTTGCTAGTAACCAAATAGGTAACATTTCAGTCTTTTCGTAGAAACGTTAAAAAAAAAGAAAGAATCCAATTCACATTCTACTTTAGCAAAGACCTCAAACCGGATGCTAAAACTACAGAAATTTGCAGTCTCAATAAAATGTGGTAAAATAAGAAATTTATGTAGTTATGGTGTAATTCTCTATAATATTTTCTCATTTTTTTTCAAGTATGTCTTTCAGAAAAGATTAAGAGGTAGTTGGAATGAAATTATCACGCTGAGCAATAACACAGCTAATTGTTACAAGATTTTATAAATCGGCAGTACTACTCTCCGCAGCTAGAGTGTAATTCTAAAATATCGTAGTAGACGGAAACGTAGTGTTTACAAAGTGTATAATACTGGTTTCCTTTCAAGTTAATAGTTGAATAGTTAATGATGATCTATATAAAGAATCAAACTGTTATAACAGAAATAATCAGTCAAATAAAAATATGATAGATAGACGGGGAAGGAAAGTAAATTTCTATTTCGGCAATGTGTCTGTTCTCTTGATACCGCCTAGCTGTAAGATACGTTTCCTTGAATAGGAAATTACCACAGCACTGCCAGAAGTCAGAAATCGTGGCAACACTGGAAGGAGTAGTTGTGGCAACGTCTTACAGGAAGTAAGTGCCAACTTTCCTATTTCCTTCGGCCAAGAAGAATACCTTTATAAGACTAAATAACACGTAATAATTTATCACGATCGGCTCTTTTGGAAAGATTAAGCAATCATCTATTTTTCTGCACCTTCACAATTCGGCACACGCATTTTTGTAGATGCAGTGACAGTTTATAAAAATAATGGAGCGTGGTGGAATAAGCGCTGACGAGCTGGCCTCTCATTCGGGAGGTTGCGGGTTCGAATCCTCGTCCGGCCATCCAGATTTGGGTTTCAATGATTTCCCCAAATCACTCTATGTGAATACTGGAAAGGTTCCTTTAGAAGGTCATTGGAGAAATCCTTGCTACAACTACTTTCACGCCTCTAATGACCTCGATGTCGACAACGCGTAAAACCATAAGCATAAAAGGAAAAAGAATGTATGCTCGCCTCATGTCTTTGATCAAGCATTGAACTTCATCTTTAATATCTAAGTCGGTCAAATATTTTCGCAGCTTAGGAAAAGGTGGTAGTCACTGTGGGCCAAGTCTGCAACTGTATGGTGGGTGGGTGATTATTTTCCAACCAAAGTTTTGCAGAAGAGCGACGGTGTGATGAGCAACGTGTGGACCAGCTATGTCGTGAACAATGCTTGCTTCCTTGCTTACATTTCGTCTTCTTCGGTTCTGAATTGAACTTCTGAGTTTTTCCAGTGTTTTACAGTAGCTGTAGTAGTAGTAGTTGTTGTGGTCGCAGCTTGCATTAACCCGACTAACAATGACTCCTTCCCATTCAATTTTTTTCCTTCTTATGGCATTACGTTTCGTCAACGTCGAGGTCGTTAGAGGCGGGGAAGGACTGCGGAAAAGGAACTGGAAGAAATTCGGCCTTGCCTTTTTAAAGGAACTATACCACCATTTGCCTTGAGTGATTTTGGGAAACCAAAGAAAACCCAAATCTCGATAGATGGAGGTATTCGAAGCCGTCTCCTCCCGAATGCGACACCATTAGCTTCACTTTTTCATTACTAGTCGTATTTGGTCTACGATTACATCCATAAAATTATTTAAAAATCTACTTAAAGCAAAGTTAATAATCGTAAATGATAAAATGTCGGTAGAAATGAGATAATTTGATGAGAGGGTTGAGTTTCCAGAACAATCTCTGAAATCAGAAACGCAATTCAAATTTTTTTTTTCTGTCTCTCTTTCTCATTTTCAACCCCTCTACCTTTTTTTCCATTTTTAGTAGCTATAAATTAAAGGAATTAAAGATGCCGGATGCTTTATATTCTGTTCCGCTCATAAAATTCATATATTACTAAGGTGATAGATATAAGAAGATTGTCTTGCGCCGCAGTGGTATGAGATTGAGTCAGCTACCTCAATTGGAATTTACGCGTCTGCACCAAACAGCATGTGACGGAGGTGAAAGGTTGATTTTTAAATGCTACACTTCTATAGCCAACTTCCTCGTTTCGGGTCATTATAGCTCCGTGATGATGCGTGGCGTCAGATACGGCGTCACCTGATTTGAGCTCCGGTGGTTGAAGAACGTTTTAGAACTAGGACATGTTTCGGTGGCGGTGCATTATTACTAATTATCAGATGGTGCACGAAAGTCCTGGTTTAAATCCTAAACCTCTCTGTAGCGCGTATGGAACTTCTGACAGTGACTCGTCCGCCGGATTTGGACGTTAAGCTGTCGGCCCCATCGATGTGTTTCGGGGGAGTAGGTCTCAATCGGCCGGCACCTTCTGTCTTATTTCATCTCTTATCTCTTATTTTACTGTCGTCAGTCTCTCGATTGGTTTGACATAAACCACCATCCCTTCTTATTTTGCACTATCCCCTTCATCTCAAAACACCTCTCTTAAAACACGTCCACCATTATCTGCTTCATACATAACCAATCCCAAATGTATTAAAAAACCACCCACCAATCTGTTTCTTCTTTGTGTACGATTCTTCCACAAACTTCTTTCGTCAGCCATCATTTCCAAAACATATTAATTTCGTGGTTTAACTGTCCACTTAATTTTCAGCATCCTCTTATAGCACTTCATTTCAAATGCTTAAATTTTCCTTCTTTCAGGCATTCCTGAAGTCCATGCTTCGATACCATAAGGTGCTATGCTCCATACATACAGTTTTAAAAAGTTCTCTCTGGTTCCTGGGTCAATATTTGAAACTACTTTTTCATGAAGCCACATTCAAAATCCTCTTTTACTTCTTTTATAGCTTCCTCCACATATAAGTTGAATATTAGTAAGGATGAACTGCAACCATATCTGATACACTTTTCAACTGATTGGTGACTCTCATGATTCTCTACTTTTATATTAGCCACTTGATTCTTATATCAATTATAAAATATTTTTCTATCTCCATACGTAAGACCTGACTTTCTTTTTTAAATTTTGAACATTTTGTCCCACCTTACATTACCAAAAGCTTTTTTTCTAAATCAACAAACGCTATGAAAGTAACTCTGTTTTTCTTGATCGGTGATAAGAATTGATTCTCTTGCGGCACGGTTTTTCCAAAATTCAAACTGAAGCTACTGTATATTTTATTCCAACCCAAAGAATTTACATTATAATGTCTGTCTCAGAATGACAAGCAACAATTTCTTTTAAAAGATTAAATATTGCAAAGTCTTATAGGCATTCAATCCGAACATTGTAGGAGGATAACTGAGGCATAAAATTGAAATTCAGTGCGGGAATGTCAGTGTGGCAAGAAACAAGGAAACCAGTATTATACGCTATGTAAACACTACGTTTCCGTCTACTACGATATTTTAGAATTACACTCTAGCTGCGGAGAGTAGTACTGCCGATTTATAAAATTTTGTAACAATTAGCTGTGTTTATATAATTACGTAGTCTTTCTCGGCGTTGACAATACAAGTAATGCTCTCGGGTGACTAGCCGAGTTATAGAAGTGTTATAATAATCACACAATATTTCGGCACTCTGAATCGTTGGCGCCATCTTCCGGTGAAGTGAGGCAAGCAAGCAAGAGAGCTATTTTCTGCTGGATCTTTTCCTAGCAGATTGTGGTGAAGGTTTTGTCTATTGACATTTCCTTCAATTTACTGTTTGGTCTGTCATTGTTTTTGGTTTGTCATTTTCTGTTTGCTCAAGATGTTGTCTTGTTTATTGAAGTATTGACAGTGGCCGTTTATGCTTGTCAAAAGCGGTGTTGTAAGCGCCAAGGTTGGCTATTAATGGGTTGTTAGATTTTCTTGCCTGCCTATAGAAGGATTCGGTTAATGTCCTTATCCTGTCTTTGAGCAGCGGGATTCCTGCGGCGGTGTGCAGGTCAGCAGTCGGGAACCTGGGTGGGACGTGCAGCGCTCGTCGCAGCGCCCGGTTCTGCATGGTCTGCAGTCTGGCCAGCCGCGTCCTGGCCGCGTACCCCCACACCGGGCTCGCGTACTCCATTAGCGGTCGGACCAGGCTGCAGTAAATGTTGACTCCTGTGCTGGGGCTCAGCGTGCTGTTCCAGTAGAGTACCGGATAGAGTTGGTGAAGCCGGGCATCTACTCGGTTCCGTAGTTCCTCTAGTGTGACGAGTCCTGGTCAGTTTGCAGTCCAAGGTCACTCCCAGATATCTAACTGTTTGTGACCATGGTATGCTCTCCCCGTCGAAGGTGAGGTTCGGGGGTTGATTTTGCTGACGGGGGCGCTTCCCCCGGCGCCTTGTCAGCATAATAGCTTGCGTTTTATTGGCGTTTATGGTGATACGCCACCTTCTTGCCCATGCGATGGTTTGTTGTAATACATCTTGCAGTCTTCTTAGGGCGATTGCCCTGTTCCTGTGAGCTACGAAGAAGCCTGTGTCATCAGCGTACAACGCTGTGCGAACGGTAGCAGGAGCAGGGACGTCTGCAGTAAAGAGGTTATATAGTATAGGTCCCAGCACAGAACCCTGCGGGACGCCAGCATTAATTGGGCGCCTAGTGGACATCTTATCACCGACTCGCACCCTGAACGATCTACCACATAGGTAGCTCTTTATCAGCTTCACAACAGGGGTGGGGAATCCCTGCTGGAAAAGCTTATACAGAAGACCCTCATGCCAGACGGCGTCGAAAGCTCGCGCCACGTCCAGCAGTACTAGTGGACAGTGTCCCTTGTGGTTAAAGGCGGTTGTAGCACGTTCCACAATGCGCATAATTTGGTGAGTGGTGGAGCGGCCTTGTTGAAAACCGAACTGGTAGTCGGGCATGATGTGTTCATTGCTGATGTGAACGTTCATTCTCCTGAGCAAGAGTCTTTCGAACACCTTGCTGAGGGCTGGCAATAAACTGATCGGCCGGTAGTGTTGTGGAAACGTGCTGTCCTTGCCAGGTTTGTGCACCCCGATCACGACCGCAAGCTTCCAGAATCTGGGGAACCGTTGAGTTCTGAAGATGTTGTTGAACAGCTGTGTTAGATGGTAGATGGCCTCTCGTGGTAGGTTCCTTAGCATTTGGTTTGCAAGCTGGTCTACACCTGGAGCCTTTCTTGGTGGGAGGCGGTTTATGATTTGCCTGATTTCTTCATCTGTAGTTTCCTCTATGTGGTAGGTCGCCTTCAGCTGCCAGGAATGTCGCCAGCCGCCGTCTGACTTCCGCTGTGTGGTCAGGGTCGTGGTCATCAGCAGGGCGGAACTGCCGCTCGAAATGGTCTGCGAGTGCTTGCGCTTTCTCTTCGTCGGTGAAGACCAAGCCTCTTTCCCCATGTAGTGGGGGGATGCGAGCTCGGCGTTTGGTAAAGCGCCGAGTCTCGTTCCATAGGCTGCCATCGCGTATATTCAGGGAGGCTAGCCTGGCTGACCATTCCCTGTTACGGTGTTCCGTAATGGCGGCTTTTAGTTCACGTTGGAGGCGGTTGAGAAGGCGCCTGGTAGCAGGTTGGCGAGTCATCTTCCATTCGCTCGCCACACCGTTTTTGTGCCGGATCTGAGCGAGTATTTGCGGAGGCAACGAACGGGTCTGCTGTTTGGTGACAGGTGGTGGGGTGGCATTCTTGGCTGCCTGTACAATGGTGGCGGAGAACTGCTTTAGCTCCATCTCTGGGTTGATTGGTTGGCTGTTTTCAATGGAGACTCTGATAGTTGCACGGAACCTGTCCCAATCCGTTTTGTTGAGGTTAAGATAGTTGGAAGGGAGTTTGTGCCACGTTCCGACGTCCATGTTGACAATCACCGGCGAATGATCAGATGATAGTTTGTTAACTGTATTGGCGGCGATGAAGCCTGTGATACCCTTGGTGATGGCGATGTCCAGAACGTCGGGTCGATTGCCGCTCCACGGGTGGTGCGTGGGCTCGTCCGGCCCCCAAGCTTGCATGTTGTGACGCAGGCAGAGACGATGTAGTTGTGTGCCTGCAGGGTTTCGTACGCGGGAATTCCACTCAGGGTGCTTCGCATTTAGGTCCCCACCAATGAGGAGCTTGCCCCTGAGGTTGAACATTTGGAGGAAGTCATCCTCTACGAAAAGTCTCCGTGGTGGCCTATATGCTGCGACGACAGTGATAGGCCCTATGGTTGTTGCTAACTCGATTGCTCGTGCTTCTAGTTGGAGTGTGGGTTGAAGCATGATGTCGTGGTGTGGGAGACCATGTTTTATGTAGATGGCTACTCCCCCTCCAGCGGTGGGTCTGTCGGATCTGTAGCAATTATAATTAGCAACGGAGGCTCGTATCCCGGGCTTCAGGTGCGTCTCAGCAACCAGGCAGATGTCCACGTTTTCCTCCCGTAAGAATTGCCTAACCTCACCCATTTGTTGGTAGATGCCACAGGCGTTCCATATACATAGAGATAAGTTTTCAATGTGAACTCGGTCCATTGTAGTTTTGGGGAGTTTCTGGTTGAATGGGACCGTGGTCCCTCCTTACTGCAGCTTTAAAGTTCTGCGGCTAGTGCGTCAAATTTAGCAATCAGGGAGGTCATCAGATTTGTCAAAGCCACGATGGCGTTGAGTAAGTAATCCATCGCACCACCGTTGTTGGTCGCCTCAGGGTGTGGACTTGGCTGGTGGCAGTGGTGGCAGTCTTGCCTGTTCTGGCTCTGGATTGGTGTGGCCTGGGACCTGGTCTCGTCCAGCTCTTGCTGTGTCCCACTTTTTGTTGTTGCTGCATAGGAAGACGAGGAATTGCCGCTGGCTGGATTTTTGTTTGCGGTTTTCTTCCTTGGGGTTTGCACTCCTTCTTCCGGTAGCTGCCTTTTGGCGGCTTTTGGTGGTGGATTGGCTGCCTTGGATGGTGCAGGCTTCTCAGTTTGTTGCACCTGGTTTTGGTTTTTTGTAGCCTTCTGACCTCCATCTCGAGGTGCTCAGTTTTCGCCGAGATTCGCTCTCTTACTTGTATCACGCTTCTTGCGGGATGAGTCAGCCTGCTCGGCTGTGTTCCCGCGCAGCCTGTCTTCGGGCACGTTTAAAGGCAGGACAGCCCTTGTAGCTAGCTACGTGCTGCCCCTGGCAATTGGTGCATTTTGGGGTGTCGACTCCCTTCTTCAGCGTGCAGTCGTTGGATAGATGGGGTCCCGCGCACTTGACACAGACCGACGGCATGTTACTAGTGCCGGGCTACATGTCCTAGTGCCTGACAGTTGAAGCACTGCGTTGGGCCGTTCGGAGATCTTAATTTCTCGACTGTAATCCGCAGCGACATCAGGGACTCCAGTGAAAAGATTTCTTTATTTTGTGGCCTGTCCGGGAGGACTACCAGAAACAAGGGCATCAGGTCCGGTCCCCCGGGTCGCTTCAGCTGCACGACGGTGCGTATGTCGAAGCCCTGGTCCTCCAGTTCCTCTTTGATGTCAGCAGGCGGCATGTTTATCGGGATACCTCGGAGGACTGCCTTTAGCTGCTTTTCGGCGGCAGAGGGAAAGGTATAATATGCAATCCCCTTCCTCTCTAGTGCCGCGGTGACTTTGAGGTACTCCTCAGTTGTATTAAAGGTCAGCTTGACTTTATCGCCGCCTGCAGATTTAGCTTGGAGAGGGTGGCCTTCCAAGATCCCTTTCACCAGTTGGTGGAGTTCTTTGTAGGAATTTTTGAATTGCACCACTATGGGGCGGAAGTTGTTGCCTTGGGGTGTGCAGCTGCTGCTGTTGTTGTTGTGGCGGCTGCTGCTGTTGTGGTGGCTGCTGCTGCTGTTGTGGTTGATCTTGTTCCATATCTGCCGTTAGGGCGCTGTATGGGTTAGACATCTCCATCGGTGCTTCCTGCAGGGAGCCCCTCTGTGCGGGCCGGACCGTTTTTCTGGCGATTTGGAAGTCATCCGCCACAGGTGCTTGTAAGACAGTGGTGGTGGTTTGTATAGCTTCTTTAAGCATAGACGACTTGGCTGATGTTACTGATCTGGGTAGTTGTAACTTTTCAGGCCTTTTGCTATGCTTGACCTTGCTTTCTGATGGGGCAGGTTTGGTCTTCACCGATTGCCTCCTTATTTTTGAGCCTACAGAAACTGCTGGCCCAGACTCTTTGCTGCCTCGCTTCTTGAGGCTGTTCGTTATCATGCGGTCCACATCTTTGTTTATCCCCATGACATTTTGAAGAATTGGTGGCAAGTTAGTTGCCGGTGATGACGAGGTTGTAGCTATGGATGATGATACAACGCTGCCAGAATTGTCAGAGACATACCTATTATCCAAGGCTGGAAAATTTCTTAAGTAGGCTTGCTGGTTTCCAAATGCAGGTGGGGCGACGTTGGAAGGCACCAGCCTCCAAGGACTCGTCACCGGTGTTGAAGTCTGTACCTTCCATCAGCTCTTCAGGTGCCGCTTGGACGGTTATTGTGCTCCGCCCGGAACGGCCCTAAGGCCTGACGAACGACGGTTACTACGCATAACCTGACGATCGGAGTGGACAGCCCCAGCCGACGGACCACCGACAGGGAAGCGCGCTCCCAACAACAGGCCACGGGGTTGCTAGCATCCGCCAGCAAAACAAAAGGAACGGAAATTCTGAGGAGGTACCTCGTGGAACAACAAGGAAAATCCCCAGCGGAACAACACGGAAACAAACGTTAACGAGAACAAGGAAGTAAGTATTAGAACAAGGAAGTTATCGGTAGGAACGCACGGTTCAGAATGGGTGAAGTGAGGTCAGAAACATGCGAAGCTGCTGAGCTAGACCAGATTCCCACTGCTAACCTCTGATTGGTCGGCTGTGGAACAAGTCGTAGCAGGGGTCAAATCTCGTTGCGGCTTGAATCGATGCCAAGGTGGAGTTACGGCTAGATTTGATGTCCTTTTTCACATGACATATAGCGGATGGGCTTAAAATCACCGCTCCTTCGAAGAAGATATCCGAAAACAAAACCTTCACGATAAATTGTTTGTCCAACTTGATGGGTCAACACGAATCCGTTGCGGGTCTCATATTGAGCCATGCTGCCACGTGATTGGTCAGATTAGTAACCAATGGTAGCGGGGTCCTGCCTCGTAGTAACTCATCGTTCGGTAGAAGGAAAAGTCAGAAGGCAAAAACTTACCCATAAGCTGATCATTAATGCCTGAGCAACAAATTGCTCGCTTATGTACTACCGAACTTTCCGTTGATCTGGACGCGCCGTGTAATGCGTCTCGGTCGCGCTGTCGACGTATAGTATGATGATTGGCGTCCAGGCTTCACTCAGCTGGTACCCGCTGTCGCGGTTGACGAGGTTAGACGCGAGACGAATTTCTACTGCTTCTGTAAGGATGCTATTCCAGAAGCTACCAGTATGCGCCAGTACTCTTGTATTTTCGAAATCAAAAACCATGGCCATGTTCTAGACTGTGTTCCGCCACCGCAGGACTTTTCTTTCTGCCCCAGACGAACGTGTCGTGCATGTTCTAGACAACGTTGGTGAACACACCGCACCGTCTGGCACAATGTATGCTGTTTCCACACTCGCAACTAATGCTATATACCCCAGGTGTCCGCAAAAACAAGGTCATCCTTGGGGGAGCGCAAGATGTTCTTCACCTTCGGAACACAGTCTAGAACATGGCCATGGTTTTGATTTCGAAAATACCAGAGTACTGGCGCATACTGGTAGCTTCTGGAATAGCATCCTTACAGAAGCAGTAGAAATTCGTCTCGCGTCTAACCTCGTCAACCGCGACAGCGGTACCAGCTGAGTGAAGCCTGGACGCCAATCATCAATACTATACGTCGACAGCGCGACCGAGACGCATTACACGGCGCGTCCAGATCAACGGAAAGTTCGGTAGTAACATAAGCGAGCAATTTGTTGCTCAGGCATTAATGATCAGCTTATGGGTAAGTTTTTGCCTTCTGACTTTTCCTTCTACCGAACGATGAGTTACTACGAGGCAGGACCCCGGCTACCATTGGTTACTAATCTGACCAATCACGTGGCAGCATGGCTCAATATGAGGCCCGCAACGGATTCGTGTTGACCCATCAGTTGGACAAACAATTTATCGTGAAGGCTTTGTTTTCGGATATCTTCTTCGAAGGAGCGGTGATTTTAAGCCCATCCGCTATATGTCATGTGAAAAAGGACATCAAATCTAGCCGTAACTCCACCTTGGCATCGATTCAAGCCGCAACGAGATTTGACCCCTGCTACGACTGGTTCCACAGCCGACCAATCAGAGGTTAGCAGTGGGAATCTGGTCTAGCTCAGCAGCTTCGCATGTTCCTGACCTCACTTCACCGGAAGATGGCGCCAACGATTCAGAGTGCCGAAATATTGTGTGATTATTATAACACTTCTATAACTCGGCTAGTCACCCGAGAGCATTACTTGTATTGTCAACGCCGAGAAAGACTTCGTATATATATTTTACCTCTACGGGGAGGATATTTATTGTAAAGTCAAGCAGCTGGAGTTACGCAAGAGAAAATCCAGACTTCTCAGCGCGCTCGCCTTTCTTCAGCGCTGCAGGGACCAGGACATCGTCCCACGGTTTGCTGAGATTCGGCACCCGATTGACTCTTTCGCAGCGAAGAAAATTCTGCGGCGGGCCAGCTTGGCTCTAGTGCGGGAAAGGATACGGTATACCAGGCGTGAACTAGACTCCGTGTCTAAAGCACTTTTTGCCGTCCACCTGTTTCTATCAAACCACATGCACCGTGACGCCTGGGACTGGATAGACAGTTGTACTGTGGCTGGAAGTTGCAAGGTTCAATACAGCGCAACGGCACGTCAATGCGGCAAGTTCTCTCGGCTCGCCCGATGTTCCAAGCCACTCTCAGAGCCAGACAGGTACAGTCATCAATCTGAGCGGTGAGGTAATGGACTCTGACACCATATCGGTGCTATCTAAAGGACTAAATTTTGCTCCAGTACCGAAGTCCATACCGTATAGAGAGATTCTTACCGGCGTTGAACAGGCCGTCCGTGGTTTGCCTATGGAGGCTGCAGAAGAAATGAGGCGTGAAACCTGCCGTATTTTATGCAAATCAAAGTCGCCACGGCCCAACATCACAGCTGCCGAGAGGAGATCACTTCGGGCATTGCGGAAAAACACAGGCATTATTGTCTTACCGGCAGACAAAGGTAACGCTTCTGTAGTGCTTACTATGGAAGATTATCGTCGAAAGGTGGAAGAACTCCTGAAAGACACATCCTATCGCAAGATTGCACGGGATCCTACCAACGCCGTGGTGAGAAAAACGACAGCTCTTCTTAAGAACCCCAGGGCTGCCAGAAGACACAGTTAAACAACTACTACCCCGGGCTGCTGTTCCTCCAAGGCTCTATGGACTCCCCAAGATCCATAAAGAGGGTACCCCATTGCGGCCAATAGTAAGTACCATCAGATCAGCTACATATTTGCTTGCCGATATCTAACTGGGCTACTGACACCATTAGTGGGTAAAGGTCCTCATCACGTGACCAACTCTGCAAGATTTATAGACGTCATCAAAGAACTCCACCTGCAGCAACATGATTTATTAGTGAGTTTCGATGTGTGTCACTGTTCACTAGGGTCCCTCTCACTGACACTCTGTGTCTACTGGAACAGCATTTGAGCCTGCCATATTGGAGTTATTCCGGCACACACTCCAATCCTCGTATTTCTTGTATGACGGGGAGTATTACGAACAGGTTGATGGAGTGGCCATGGGCAGTCCTTTATCGCAGTTATTGCTGATTTCTTCATGGAGAACTTTGAAGACAAGGCACTTGCAAGCGCTCCTATGAAGCCCACCGCTTCTTCCGATATGTAGATGATACCTTTGTGGTCTGGCAACACGGCAGAGACAACCTTGAAGCCTTTCTCCATCATCTTAACAGCAGAAACGAAAACATCAAGTTTACGATGGAGGTGGAAGAAGAAGGCCGGCTGCCTTTCTTAGACATTCTAATAGAAAGGAAACCTGACGGGTCTCTAGGACATTCTGTGTACAGAAAACCTGAACGCGCGTAGCCATCACCATCCGGCACAGCGCAAGACGGTACTCAGCACGCTTGTACATAGGGCGCGAGCGATATGCGATTCGGACAGTCTACCCGATGAATTGAGTCATCTGCGTCAGACCTTTCGACGCAACGGGTACACTGATTATCAGATAAGACAGGTATTCCGAGAGCCGACACGTAGTAATCAACAACACCAAGAAAGAGCCACCTGATCGTCTCGCCTTCTTGCCGTACTCTGGCGCCACAACGTCCAAGATAGGACGGATTCTAGCAAAAAGTGGAATCAAGACCATTTTCCTGCCACCACCGAAGGTGAAGAACATCTTGCGCTCCCCCAAGGATGACCTTGTTTTGCGGACACCTGGGGTATATAGCATTAGTTGCGAGTGTGGAAAGAGCTACATTGGCCAGACGGTGCGGTGTGTTCACCAACGTTGTCTAGAACATGCACGACACGTTCGTCTGGGGCAGAAAGAAAAGTCTGCGGTGGCGGAACACAGTCTAGAACATGGCCATGGTTTTGATTTCGAAAATACCAGAGTACTGGCGCATACTGGTAGCTTCTGGAATAGCATCCTTACAGAAGCAGTAGAAATTCGTCTCGCGTCTAACCTCGTCAACCGCGACAGCGGGTACCAGCTGAGTGAAGCCTGGAACGCCAATCATCAATACTATACGTCGACAGCGCGACCGAGACGCATTACACGGCGCGTCCAGATCAACGGAAAGTTCGGTAGTAACATAAGTGAGCAATTTGTTGCTCAGGCATTAATGATCAGCTTATGGGTAAGTTTTTGCCTTCTGACTTTTCCTTCTACCGAACGATGAGTTACTACGAGGCAGGACCCCGGCTACCATTGGTTACTAATCTGACCAATCACGTGGCAGCATGGCTCAATATGGGCCCGCAACGGATTCGTGTTGACCCATCAGTTGGACAAACAATTTATCGTGAAGGCTTTGTTTTCGGATATCTTCTTCGAAGGAGCGGTGATTTTAAGCCCATCCGCTATATGTCATGTGAAAAAGGACATCAAATCTAGCTGTAACTCCACCTTGGCATCGATTCAAGCCAGCCAGCCAGCCATCATCTGTCTTGGCCTAAGCCAATGTAGTTGTTAAGTTCCAAGACCTTAGTGTCCTCTGACTTATGTCTGTCTAGGGTTTTGCGAAATGGCTGTCTTAGTCAAGTCTTGTCTTAGTTGCTGTCGTCTATGTGTGTGTTTGTTTATTTTTTTTTTAGTATCTGTAGTTTCTCGTCAGCGTTAGTTTTGGTCTGTTGTAGTTATCGTCATATGGTGTATCTTGTCCTAGGTTTTGTATTAATTGGTGGGACGAAGCTTGAGATTTGTTGTAAAATTTTTCGGATTTGTCTTTAATATAGTCTGTCATTTTTTGTATGCCTAAGTCATGGTGTATTTGTGCGTTTGTCATGTACCGGGGGGCGTCTGTTATGAGTCTTAGATATTTATTCTGGATTGTTTGTATTTTTTTAAGTTGCCAGTCTGTTGCCATGCTGTAAACTTCCGAACCATAGAGTAGCGCTGGCCGTATTACTGCCTTATAAATTTGCAATTTTGTCTTTCTTTGAGACCGTTTCCTTTGAGGAGGGGGTAGAGTTTGGTGAGCTAGCTGTGGCGGTATTGCACAAGTTTTGATGTGTTTGCTCCAAGTAAGTTTTTTCCATTTTGATTCCTAAATAAGTGACTGCGTCTCGCCACGGGAGGTCTTTGCCGTCGATTGACACATGTTTGTCGGGAAGATCTTTTTGTGGTGAACATGATCGCTTGGGATTTATCAGCGTTGATTTTGATTTTCCATTTGTTGCACCAGCGTGTTATAAGCTCTAGGTGTTGTGTGAGCTTCCGTGCGATGAATTTCTGGCTGCGGCAGGATCGGTAGACCATCGTGTCATCGGCATAGTGGCCTAATTCTCCGCCTGGTTGGTGGGGAATGTCATTGGTATAGATTGTATATAGTATTGGAGCTATGACCGAACCTTGGGGTACGCCTGCTTCAATTGATTTGAACTGGCTTGCTGCTCCTTCCACCACGACATAGAACTTCCTGCCCCGGAGGTAACTGTTGATCATTTTTAGTAGATGACCAGGACAGCCATATGCATGTAGTTTAAATGTGAGCCCGTCATGCCAAACCCTGTCAAAAGCTTTTTCAATATCTAGCATCACAGCGCCTGTATGGTGCCTGATGGAGCGCGCCCTGCAGATCGATTCAACCAGGCGGACAGCTTGGTGGGTGGTACTGTGCTGTGCACGGAAGCCAAACTGTTCAGGAATGATGGTGCTATTGTCTTTAAGAAATTTTTGGAGAGAAGTGTTTATGAGGATCTCAAGGATTTTACCAAGGATGTTTAGTAATGATATAGGTCGGTGGTTCTGAGGAAAGAGTTGGTTTTTGTTGGGCTTAGGAAGAGTGATGATTTTAGCTATTTTCCAGGTGGCTGGGAAGTATGAAAGGTTGAGGCAGGAGTTGTATATATGGGTAAGCAGGTCTATAGCGGATTGTGGTAGGTTTTTGAGATGAGTGGCTCTGATGCCATCAGGGACCGGGAGATTTTTTATTACCAAGTGCCCGAATGATTGAGGTCACTGTGGGACGGCTCCACAGGACGGAAAGAGTTTCGTGATCTTTGCCTCAGAATGCGAGGTACTTCTCTAATCACTCTTTCCTCGTGGATATCGCTATCCTCGTCATCGATGACAGTTCTTGGAACTGAAGTTCCAAAGTGTCGGCCATGGCCTCCGCCTTCTCCCGCGCTGTGTATACAATGCCATTTGGCCCGTGTAGAGGCTTTGACGGCTGGGGCTGTTCTTTTCGTGATTTAATTAATCTCCAGAATAGATCCGGGTTTTGTTCTGCCCGTTGGAGGGTGTGGGTCCAGCACTCAGAACGGTGTTCCTGTAGGTGCCATCTAACTTCGTGTGCGAGTCTGTTTGTAATCCTGCGGTCTGAGGGTCCCGGTACCTTTGCCATCGTTTGCGATGGTGGTTTTTCAGTTTAATTAGGTTCAAAATGTGTGGTGGAAGGTCATGTTTTCCTGTGTCATGAGTGATCTTTATGGTCGCTTTCTTCGCACCATTCCGTGACTACAGCGACAAAGTGATCTATCTGTGCGTCAATTTGTTGTTAGTGTTCAAGATTGGCTGTTCTGTTATGTGACTGTTTACTAGTTCTTTATATTTTTGCCAGTTGGTGTTTAGAGAGAATTTTTTACTCTCTGGTGGGCGTACGCTGTATCAATACATAATACCACAGGGTTGTGGTCAGAATCGAGGTCGTTGTGTACAGTGGATGCAACAGACCAGGTGATGTTCTTGAGCAAAAATATGTCCAAGATATCAGGCCTGAGTCTGGAGTCCCTGGGAAAGTGCGAGGGTTCGTCAGGCGCCACTACAGTCACCTGGGGGTTTTTGCTGACAAAATCAAAGAGGGTACGGCCGCTGCTGTTTAGAGCGTTGCACCCCCAAACCGGAGATTTGGCGTTTAAGTCGCCCCCCAGGATTATTCTGTCGGCTGTGGTCAGTGCCACCAGGTCGGCCTCCGGCATTTTATATCTGGGAGGGTGGTACACTGCTATGAAACTAATTGCCTGCCCATTTAGTCCGACCTCAACAGCCGTAGCTTCAACACGCTCGAGCGCAGGAGAATCAATTGATCTATGTGCGAGGCGATTTTTTATGAGGATTGCTGTTCCTCCCCCAGGCTGATTTTGTCTGTCTGATCGATACATAGCATAGTTTCTGACTTGAAATCTCTGCCCCTCGCGCAGGTGTGTTTCGGTGAGTAGTGCTATGTCTATCCCATGTTCGTCTAGAAATCTTTCTAGAGTGTGCTTCTGCCCGAGAATGCCGTCGGCATTCCATGTCATGATGTTTAATGATTTTAATTTATTTTGGGCCATTGATGATGTTAGTTAAAAGCATTAACAATGACCATTAGTTTGGCATCTGTAGTGGGAGCTTTTTTGAAGTCTTGAATGGTAGTGATGAATGTTTGAAATAGTCCTTTGCAGAAATCAATGATTTCTCTGAAATCTGATAGGGGCGAGCTTTGCGAGGAGGAGTTATCTGTTGCTCCTTCTGCAGGTGGGTCAGAAGCATTATGGGGGAATTGTTATTGTTGGGAGGACTACTGTCTGTGGAGGGATTGTTATTGAAGGGAGGGCTACTGTTGGTATTGGGAACATTGTTGGTGGGGAGACCATTGTTGTGGTTTGGCTCAGAGGAGCTTGCTGTTGATTGGTCATGGCTGGAAGTATTTCGCAGAGGTGGAAATTCGCTAGCTTCTAGCTGAAAGCCTGTGGTCTGATTGTTTGTGGCTGTACTGTCGTCAGAAGTTTTTTTCTCAATCTTTAAGCTTCTTTTTCCTTTCCTCCCTAGCTTTCTTTACTTCAAGTCCCTTCTCAGTATCTCCTGATAAGTGGGGCATTTTTTATAGCTAGCTGGATGAGCTCCATTGCAATTTGCGCATTTCGGTGGCTCATCTTGTTTTTTTGCACAGGTTTTGGTGAGATGGTTGCCTCCGCATTTGACGCATCGTGGTGTGATGTGACAATTTTTGGACCCGTGACCAAAATTCTGACAAGAATGGCACTGAATGGGACCTGAGGGTGCCCTGTATGCCTCAACCCTCACCTTCAGGCGGAGAATGTACTGCACATTGTAGATTTCGCTCGCCTCGGGTGAGCGGTAGAGCTGCACTAAAAACAGCGTCAGTGGCTTCCTTACCCCTTCTGGGGTAGCGGAGGTCATTTGATGAACATCGTGTACTGGCAGTTTTTTTGAGACTAAGTCGTCGTGGATGTCTACACGGGAGATATCTGCTGGGAGGTCCCTAATGACTACTTTGAGTATCTTAAGTGGGTCTTCATCATATGTGTGGTACTGATAATTCCTTATATTCATGGCCTGTAGGATGAATTTAAAATCTTTTAAGTTAGAGGCTTGGTAGCGGATGTTGTTTCCGCGGTAGGCAGTGTGGAGGTCGCCTGTCAGCCCCCTCTCTATTTCTTTGACAAATCCTAAGTAGCCAGTTGTTTGGTAACAAAATATGGGAGGAACCCTAGTGCGTCGCGGTTGGGGTGGGGGAGGGGGGGGGGAACGGAATCAGGGGCGCTATCCAGTGGCGCAAATCTGTTGGTGGTGGTGATATTGGGAATTACATTAGTTTCATTTACAGTAACTTCGGAATCGGATTCACTATCTTGCAAGGCCAGGAACGACCCCGCCGGTACCATTATCTCGTCTGATTGTCTGCGTGGTTTAGGTGTCTCAGTCTGTGTCGGTGATTTTTGATTGGATTTTCGTTTATGGCTGCGGGACCCCATTGTGGTACCGCAGCGGTCTGTCTTGTAAGAAGGGGGTCCTATCTTAGTCAGTCTGTCTGTCAAGGAATGTCGCTTCAACCTTTCGTTTACACCTGATAGGTATCAGGGCTGAAAACGACCCTACACAGCGCGCCTGGGGGTTCCGCTCAAAGAGCGGGCCGTGAGGCGGTAAAACCCTATAACTAGGTGGTGAGTAATAAGTCAGTCTGATATAAAGGTCTGCCTATCGGTCAGACGACAAAATTTGCTTATGCGGCGATGTCCCACGGCGAGCGACGAATCGGCGTTATCCAGCACACAAGCAAGCGAGAGCACCAGAGCGACGACAAGGCACACCAGCGCAAAGCAAAAACATGCTCGCAGCTCGAGAGCAGAACCATGAATGGAGGGGGATGGCCGCAACGAGATTTGACCCCTGCTACGACTGGTTCCACAGCCGACCAATCAGAGGTGAGCAGTGGGAATCTGGTCTAGCTCAGCAGCTTCGCATGGTTTCTGACCTCACTTCACCGGAAGATGGCGCCAACGATTCAGAGTGCCGAAATATTGTGTGATTATTATAACACTTCTATAACTTGGCTAGTCACCCGAGAGCATTACTTGTAATTAGCTGTGTTATTGCTCAGCGTGATAATTTCATTCCAACTACCTCTTAATCTTTACTGAAAGACATACTTGAAAAAAAATGAGAAAATATTATAGAGAATTACACCATAACTACATAAATTTCTTATTTTACCACATTTTATTGAGACTGCAAATTTCTGTAGTTTTAGCATCCGGTTTGAGGTCTTTGCTCAAGTAGAATGTGAATTGGATTCTTTTTTTTTTTAACGTTTCTACGAAAAGACAAATGTTACCTATTTGGTTACTAGCAAACCGATCAATTTTGCTCGTCATTTTTGGTTTAATACTACTTCATTAAACAACGGGATTAATATGACAATATCTTCCATATAAGAGAGAGCTTATATTCACTTTGAATTTGATAGCTGCTAAAAATTAAAAAAAAAGTACCGGGTGTGGTGCGTGAACGGTTAACGTTCTGGCCTCGTATTCGCGAGGACGCGGGTTTGAATCCCCGTCCGGGCATCCAGATCTGGGTTTTCCATGGTTTCCCCAAGTCACTCCAGGCGAACGTCCGGATTGTTCCTTGAAAAGGCCATGGCCGAGTTCCTGCCCGTTTCTTGCCCCAATCCGATCCCGCCTCTAATGACCTTGCTGTCGACGAGCCGTAAAGCCCTAGCAAAAAAAAATTAAAAAAGAGAGAGAGTGGCGAAAAGAGTAGAGAGAGAGAAATTGAAAATTTTTGATATCCCCGCTCTTATCAGATGAACTCACTTCTGCACATATATTTTAATTTACGATTTTTAACTTTTCAATAGATTTTTTAAATAATTTTATGTACGGCATCATAGACCAAATACGACAGATATTGAAAAACAGAACCTAATGGCTGAGCGTTAACGCTATGGCTCCGCATTCGAGAGGAAGCGGGTTTGAATTCCTATCCGGCTATCCAGATTTGGATTTTCCTTCATTTCTCCAAGTCACTTCGTGTGAATGGCGGGATTATTTCTTCGAAAACCCATGGTCCCGAATTCCTTCCCATTCCTTGTCTCCATTCCCTTCCCACCTTTAATGACTTAGAAGTCGATGAATCGTAAATCCAGACGCATAATAAGAAATTGGTATAGTAATATTATTTAGTTTTTCGTCTCCTTGACGATGGTGCGAACTGGTTATAGTCCACCTAACGTAACCACACGACACTATTTCGACGATGTTGAATCCCGAGAAGATTTCTTTCAGTGTTACCTCTGTGAAAGCTTTCATAGTTACGTGTGCAGTTTATTAAGAAGCACTCAGTTATGAGTCTTTCCTTAAGTATGTTATGTCCTGACGCAAGCAGGTAACAGTCGATGTTATATTTTACGCATAACGCAGCTGTAGGTTCGACGTGTTTAAAATAAATGCAAAAAAATAATTGGAAAACCTAGACTCGAACCGAGGAGCACGCGTTTACAAGACTAGATGGTTAGCCACAAGCAACGGTTCGTGCAGTGGGTAAACAACCTTATACTGCCTCGGAAGTCAGTTACATTCAACTGGCATTAGACAATTATCCTGAATAATCTCTTTATAATCGTTTCAATAGTTTTCTAAAACTAAAAACTCTGGATCTTTGAACATTTACACCCACTTCTCGGACCACACACCCCATTATGTGTTGCATTATTGCAACTGATTAGCAACATCAATATATATATAAATATCATTATAATTTTACGCTAATCATTTGGAATAAAATGTATAACTGAACCTCATTTTTACTGCGCTTTATTGCAATCTTGTTAATTACAACTTTAACGATATGTTTCACGATCTGAATTTAAGAAAAGTGTAGCTGGAACCGAATTTCGTCCGATTGAGGTATGGTCGGCGATATCTTGCCTAATATTACAGTTAATCCAGGGACAGGAAAATGCGTTACTTGTTTCGAGATCGGTCAATAGCTTTTTACTGAAATGTGGGGAGTGATAGATGAACTACCAAGAAGAATCGTCAATGGGCGGGCGGAGTCTTCCTGCTTTGTTTGAGGCTTGACTTAAGGAAATGAATAACAGATTGCGCTGAGTTTAATACGCGCAATGATGCCACATTGTGCGAAATAAGGGACTTAGACTCAGGCGCGCACAGTCAATTTTTTTTGCCAAAGAGTGTACGTATATCGTATGAATCACCCTTTTGTCCGGCGTGCAGCAACCCGAGGTGGCATTGATTCAACAAGTCGTCGGATGCTGCCTGAAGAAATATTCAGCCAAACGTCTTCTAGAGCAGCTCATAATTATAAAAATGTTGCTGGTGCCTGACGTTCAAGCGATTCGTGAACTATTTTGGCCTCTTAACATGGCCCATTCTCGCCCTGGACAAGACAGGAATGACTGGAAATGGTCTCCAAGTAGCTGATCGTAACCATTTCCAGTCACTGGTCGTTTCAGTTTAACCAGATGTCCCAGTCCATTCCATGTAAACACAGCCCATACCACGATGGAGGCAACATCAGCTTGTACAACAGTAGTGTGACAAGGCCGGAGTGAGCCCACTTTTTTCCCCATGTATTCTTATGGGCGCCGGAGTGAGCCCATTCGTAAATCCTCTAGCTGTCATAAAGGTATGAAAAGGCCATTACGCGGCACTTCTTAACCTAACTTACGGGTCGTAAATTGTATGCTAATGATGGTCGGTCTATTTTTATGGACGCAGGTGTGACCTAATGTCGTATAGCGCTAACGTAACTCAAAGGGGTAATAAATAATATGCAAATGGGACCGGTGCCACGTGCCACTTCTTAACCATAGTTACGGGTCGTGAATTGTATACTAATGAGGGCCGTCCCTTTTTATGGACGCAGGTGTGACCTCAAGTCATACAGCGCTAACGTAACTCAAAGGGGTAATAAATAATATGCAAATGAGACTGGTGCTACGTGCCACTTCTTAGCCTGACCGAGGGACCGTGTTATGGAAGCGGGTGTGAGCTCAGATCGTCTAAATATAGTAAATAATAATATACTAGTGAGGGCGGCACCACCTCTAAGCCTCAAAGAAGTTGCTGCCTGTATTTCCCCCCTCCCTCTCCCAAAGTGGTCGCCGCGTGGCAGTGCCATCCTCAGCACCATATATGCTAATTACCCACGTGCGCGTCTTGACCACAACTTGCAGAGATAGGTCTGGAGTGTATGCACTGCGCATAAAAATTTCTCAATTACATGGCCGTTTTTTCTATACTTAAAACATTAGTTATTCACAAATTCATCGATTTTTCCAAAAAATATTCATTAATCACGATTTTGTACTTAATTCAATTGATTATGATTGAAATGCGGTATAATATTAGCTTTTTCCCGTATTCTACGGTCCTGGGTTCAATATTTTATAACAAGTAAATACAAATTTTAATTTGTACTAGTCATGTGACGTATCGATTAGTAACTAAATTTTCTGAGTATTAAAATGGTGTTTAGTTCAATTAAATCGGATCAGTGGTTTAAGAGTTACGATTTCTTAGAGTTAACTGAGATTTTTTTAAATCGGTCTGTGCAACTCTTCGTCCCTACATCTCATTAGGAGGCGGGCGCGAGGGTAGACCCGGTCGGCCCGCAACACATAAAAAACCGGTGTGCGTCCCACGCAGAGGGTTGCAGACAGAGAGAGAAAAAGCGCCATTAGTTTAGAAGTGTCATCTTAAAAACACGATCCCTTTTACCAAACGTTTTTAAAGTCGCATTTATTCATTCATACTGAAAATACGATTATAATAAAAAGTACTATACCAATTCTGCACAACACAAAAGCATCTCATTTAATTTTTTTCACCTTACATGAAATGAAGTAATGTCAGTTTTTTTCTGAGTTGTTATAGACTTTGTATTAGTAATAATTAATTTTCTTGTACATGGGTTTATAATTAGCTGTTTAAAATTACAGAACTGTGCAATTTTCAAGGAATTGAAGGACTTGAGTTCGAATGCAGTACGTGTAGATCTTACTTATTACCTACAAACACTCGAGTGTGTTTTACGAATGTTGTTAACATTCATTATATGTGTCTCGATATGTGAAGCTGTTCTTGCTTCTTGGAGTTGAAATTAGAGTACTAATATTGAACTGATTCAATTAAACGTGGCATATATTAGTGTAGACTGTGAGATCACTGAGAATAAGCGGAGAATATGTATATGTACGGCACATTTCAGAATACTTGCTAATTAAGCATTCACCTAGAGTGATTTGGGGAAACCATGGAAAACCGAAATCTGTTTAGCCAGACGGGGGATTTGAACCATAAGTCCTCATGAATGCAGACCAGAGTTCAGATTTAGTAACTAACAGGTGTTGTAATTTATCTGTAGTTAATTCCGTAAATTCATTATAATTTTCAGATTAAGAATCATCAGTTGGTAACATTATTTAGTAGTTCCTAGGTGGGTATCAAAGAGAATATACATAAACTAATATAACCCTTATCGTAGATCACTTTTCAATATTTGCCGATGTCGCTGTATCGAGGTGAATAATGGTAAATGCTCGTGTGACCGTAATGACTTGGTGGCAGTTTTGTTGGCTGCGCATTCAGCCTTATCGCAACCACCGTTAACTAACCCAGTAATCCTGCCGAGTATAAGGACCTGCAGTTTAAAGTGGAATCCAAACCACGGAAGCTTTCTGGAGTACTTCCCACTACACAGCAAGCTAAGCCAGAGGTGAAGGTCGGGTTAGCGGCCTTTTAGAATCCCCGCCGTAATAGGGATTCGACCTGGAACTTTTAGCCCTCTACTCAGGCGCCTTTACCACTGAGCGATTGCTTGGGTTCAATGATCCACAGGTAATCAGATTTTAGTTTCCCCAATTTTATCATCACAGCCCTACTAAATCAGATTTTAGCGGAGGAATAACCTTGCGAATTTTATTTTCACTGGATATCCACTTCATTTTAAGGTCTTACATTAGCATCGAAGGGGTCAGAACCGGGAAAAAGCGTTAATAAACTGACTCTGTCGAAATGAATTTGCTTTTCGCTGCAATGTGTTCTCCATTTCTTTTTCTTTATGGGCGTGAAAGCTGTACCTAGAGAAAAGAATTGAAGCTTTCGAAATGTATTTGTATCGTCGTCTTTTACACATATCTTGGGGCCCTGAAAATCTCAAACGAAGAAGTACTTCATCGGATAGAGAAACAAAAAGAACTGCTCCCCACTATAAAGATAGATAGATAGATGTGTTCACTTTGATCCCATGTGAGAATAATCTCGGGGATGTGGAACAGTATATACACTTAATAGTAATGTCAATATTACTATATAATTGATAATATTATTATAATGAACTCTTCATAGCTGCTCTGGTTGCCGCAGCGCTAACATCAGACCCGAAGATGGCGACGGAGTTGGTCGCCGAAAGCTCGTCGTTCACAAACGCTATCCGGCAGCAAACCTGTGAAGAGTTCATTGCATCGACACGCCGGGAAAGTCTTCGTTCTCAATAATATTATATATTGACAACAAGTTAGCAACAACCCATTAGTATAACCAATATCTCCTGTAATCTACAAATACAATCCCGAGTTAATTAATACTTATTATGTGGAACAGTGTATACACTTGTTACCAGCATCTAATAACCAGTTATTTTCTTACCAACCAGTTACCATGATAAGTTTCACTGTAATTTGTGACTAAATATTATATTATGTTAGTTGCTATTTATGTGGAACAGTACACACACCTATTATCAATATCAATTATATCACCAACAACTCATAAGCAGTCAATTACTTAAAAACCTGTTAGTATGATAATTTTTCACAGCAGTTTTTGAGTGCATGCTAGTTACTATATATGAGTGAAATTTTGTGAACAGTGTAATTAGTTCATTTGTCAAAAGTTTCAACAGAAAGAAAAACCATATATCATTTTAGTAATTGTGGATAATTTTGTCACCTTCCCCTTCCATACACCATATATACTATTTTATCAGTCATTCTTAGTTACCAAATTCCAAGAAGAAAATTCTTTCACAGAGTAAAATGGGTTCTGAAGCAGAAACTCTTTCAGTTTGGACTTAAAGTAGTTGGGTTTTTGTAGATAACATTTAATTTCTGTTGGTAATACATTGAATAAGGAAGCTCCAGTAAATGTTAACCCTTTCTGTATAACTGACAGTGATTTGTAATCCTTGTGAATATTATATTTATTCCTAGTATTATGGCTATGTATGTCAGCATTAAGATTGAAGTGTTCAGGATTTTCTACTACAAATGATGTAAAACACAATATCTAAGACACATTATGCGAGGCGAGATGTACTAGCTACTGCATCTCACAGTTGAAGGGAAGAGAGAGGGGAAAAGATCTGTTGGTAGGAGAAGGATTTCGTGGCTGAAGGACATTCGGAGATGGTACAACTGCTCGTCAGAAGAGGATTTCCATTTTGCAAAAATCACGCTCAAAGGTAGGTATGTGGACCGCTTACATCCAAAAGGAGAAGGGACTTAAGAAGAAGTCCTGGATTCTGGAGGTTGCAGGCTCGATTTCCCTTACTGCATTATAATTATAGTCACTTCGTTTCAACCCAAATCCGTATAACCGGACGGGGAATTAGAACCTGCGTCCTCACGAATGCGAGACCAGAGCTCAGATATAGTAACTAACAAGTGTAGTAATTTATCTGTAGTTAATTCCACACTTATTTCAATTAGCCATATTTTCAAACACAAAGTATAAATTTTTCAGCTGGTCGTAGTTTTAACAGTAACAAAATCTTTCATATTTTTACACACTTTCAAGTGGATGAGGTCAGATATAAAACATTCTCTGCCCATTGCTTTAGGAACAGGCGTTACATCAGTTAGATTAAAAAAAGTATTTCGTTTCAAATACAGTACTGGAATCCTAAAGTCAATTTTTGACTAGTTTTATATTTGCCGCTTTCGAAATAATTATTTAGAATGTCAACAGTGAATTTACAATAATTTTACCTCGTCTGTAGTACATAGGCGTAATCACCAAACGCACTCTCAAATATAAAAGGTAAAATCATAGTTACTTCCGTCGCTTTTTAATTCTTCAGAAATGAAGCAACATTTTTTTTTCCTGTGAGCTTTCTATAAACGTATCGGTTTCTTGGGACACCTGGAACACCGAATGATAGACCCGAGCGTTACAGCCTAGCTGTACAGCATCAATGTCGAGGTCACTTCGCTTCCGAGATCACGAGCCAGGGACCATTTCTTATAAACTGAGGGCTCGGTGTTAAAGCCGACTAATCAGAGATCGAAAGGCCTCGGGTACGAACCCCATTTTTACATTTTTTTTTGTTCTCCTATATTACAGAAAAAGTGCTCAACAAACTTACAATCTATACACTGCACAAACAGACAACGAGGACGAATATGCAAGTCTATACATAGACACAGATGTGATGTTACTTGGAGATCTGTTAGAAAAAAAAAATAGGAGTGTATTTATTGGAAGGTAAACGAGAGGACTGGCCTAGCATTCACGAAGACGGGGCTGCTATCTTCATGTATTATGCCTTCAATCCACATGCATACAAAACCCTAATCAGTATGCCCACATGGGGATTCACACCGATATCCTCCTGAACGAGAGACCACCACTCTCAGCGAAATGATGGGTGGTAAAATTAAAAGTGCATGATTTAAAAGCGACCTCTTCACAGCATCAGTTAATCGTTTCCGCAATTTTAATAGATGTATGATGAAAATTGAAATCAACGCTTCAAGAAATACGTCATATACCCGTTGCATATTCGTAGCAATTTGAGGCAATTTTTTCTTGTATTTTTGGCCTGGAGTCCTCGAAACGTTATTCACATTCAAAAGTAACAGAGTTTCGACTTTCCACGCGCTCTGTCTATGTCGTGGCTAACACGTCTACGGTAATGCGTTTCGACATGGGCATAGAAGCCCTTAAATACTACCGTGCTTTGTTCTTCACTCTTCAGCAAAACTCGTAAAAATTGTCTCATTTTACACTGATTTCAAAATCCCTACGGTCGTAATGCAGGGGTTTCAGGGGTTTAAGGAGGAATACACCGAAGATAATGTCCACTAACTTGTAGATGATGACCGAGCCCTGGTGGGTGAGCAGTAACGTTCGGATCTATAGTTGGCGAGGATATGCAGCACAGTTTTACAGTCAGGTTTTCTTTCCGTTTTTCACATTAGAAAGTAACAGAGTTTCGATTTGCCACGCGCTCCGTCTATGTCTATGTCGTGGCTAACAAGCCTACAGTAATGTGTTTCGGGATGGGCAGAGAAGCCCTTAAACAATTTCGTTTTTGTGGACGGGTCATTTGATCTTCACTCTTCAGCTAGCAGACTGTCAAACGCGTAAAAAATTATCTCACTTTACACTGCTTTAAAAATCCCTACGGTCGTAACAAAGGAATTCGCCGGAGATAACCTCCACTATGTTGTAGAAAATATTAGATCATTTTTTAAAATTTTTCATCAGTGCCAGTGTACGAGTCTGCTCCGAAGTCTAAACGGATCTCGTGTAGAACCCCAAAGGGGCACATAGTGAACAACGTGATGTGGACAGTTCTTATCTCAACACAAGGCAGCACAGAGCACAGTTAGGGGTAAAATGGAAGAATGCATACTTCCTGCAGAAACAGCGGTAACAGATGCATATTGGCGGGGATTGGTTTCATGAACTGCGCCTCTCAAGAACAAGCTAGGAAAGGCGTCAAGCATAAATTCTGAAAGTATATACCTTTAGGACTTACAGAATATTGACAACCCGCATATTCTGACAAGGTGTGTAGTGGGAATTCGCCTGGACTGATTTCAAGAAACTATTGAGAGGGGAATAAAAACTGAAATCTGGATGGTTGGACGGGGATTCGAAACTGCATCTTGCCGAATATGTGTCTAGGATGTTTCCGCTCACCAGCCAGCCTCAGTACCCTAAGCCTTCTAACCTCTTACTCACACTATGGCCACGGAACTAAATGCTGCATAATCAGCAATTACGTGATAGAAATATTCCACCCTCAGGAAAACCAATGTGTTGTATACATCTTATGCCATCATTTTTCGTAAGTTAATGTTTTTCGAAAGCCGGAACTTTTATGAATTAACTGTTTGAGCTTACATGGTGGTCTCTAGAATAACCCGCAGAGCCAACACACACTTAACTTTACCATAACGGTAGACCAGTCAGAGCATGTCAGCTACATATATGCATCATAGAGCTCAGTGTTATTGATCAAAGGTGACGACAGAGCGTATACCGACATAGAAGCTGACTTCGACAAGGAAGGCTGTTTGCATTTAATGAAGATGGGTGACATACACGGACACCATATATATATATATATATATATATATATATATATATCCAGGTACTAGTCAAAGAATTAGAACCATGAATCGAGCATTACAGGGAGCAAAAGGGAAACAAAATTTTGTGAAAAAATACACAGTGTGAGTAAGAAGCATGAAAATCCTATATATCTCCAAAATTTCATGAAAATCGCAAAAAAATGATTAAAATACGTAAAAACCTTTCCAAAGTTACGTAATTTCCTACAAAAAAGACGTTGTCGATTGACATGACAATTAGACTTGCGTGCATCATAGAGTACAGTGTCCAACTATGTGATATGTTTTCATTACCACACTGGGCTACAGAAAAGTGTCATATATGTACAAAAGTGTATGTTTCAGCTGTTGCGACAGTTCCCAGAGAAACCTGCACCACCCCTCCATCACACACATCATGTTACCGCCAAGGAGTGCAAAGGATGAACACTACGTATGTTATCGATAAAAGGGGTAGGCAGTACATATACTGACATAGAAGCGAACATTAACTCAACGAGGTATAGCTAAAACTACTATCAGTATGCATACGATCCATCGTATCTTATATTAAACTCTGGTTGCCACAAGTGGTTTGGAAAACTATGTGCTGAGTATTCACCACACATACAATCTTCCTATAATGAAAGGGTGTGCGAAGGATGGAAACAGCATAACTTACATTAAAAACAGGTTACTATAGGATTTTAAACTGTGTGCTATATTGTTGTAAGATACGTTAGGGTAATCCAAGTTAGGTTAGTCCATGACATCTTAGCAGTAACTAAGGTTACTGTAGGCTGGCATATTGAGTAAGGCTAAGTTAAATCTCGATTGAGGTGTTAGAGTTATATGCATTCACAATCGCTTATGAAGCGTTTACATCATGTAATGAAGTTGGGATAAGTTAGCGCAAGCTCAGGTTAACCCTTATTTTTCACAAACTGGAGGCGCGTATGAAGCTATAACTTTATGTAATGAGTGTGGGATACACTAGAGTTTAACCCCAGTTTTAGGTTAATCAACCATCACACCCTAGCAATAATTGAGGTTATTGTAGGTAAGATAGGTTAGGCAGGCCCAACTTGTTACATTGTGTTAGCTGACAACACACATATGGCACCGTCACTGCCTTAGGTTACAAGCAGGTGGAGGATGAGTGTCCGTCCGAAGACGTTTCCTCCAGTGGAACAGAGATGTCACAGTCCTTTACTGTCGGTATATCTCGTTGCGTATCAGTTTTCTAGCAGACTGAACAGTCTTCTATGTGTTTGGCATTATTGTCATAGCGACCAATTGAGTTGACCGGTGTTACTAAGCTCGCTTCACGCACGTTTAAACATACACAGATTGCGACGTTTGAACAAACTTTCCAAATAGTACAATATTCTGAATACGGTATAATAATAATTCCCTGTAGTCGTAATGACCTGGTGACAGGGTTTCTATTGGTTGCGCATTCCACCCCTGTCGTAGCCACCTTTAACTAGCCCAGCAATCCTGCCTGGTACAGGGGACCTACAGTTTAACATCCGAACCACGGAAGCGTTCTGGCGTACTTCACACTATACAGCAAGCTGTGCCAGAGGTGAAGGCCGGGTTAAGTGCCTATGAAAATCCGTGCTGAGACAAGGATTCGAACCGGGGTCCTTCGATCTCCAGTCAGACGCCTTAACCACTGAGCCAGCAGACCGCTAGAAAATCATTAATGGCGGAACGTACTGTAGCACATAGTAAGCAGTCAGACGACTGAAAGTAGTTGACCTTGAACGGCGGCTACTTGAGGCGCCAGCGCTGTTCACGGCGCAGTATGGTACTGCTTTCCGAACGGCCCATAGCATTCAAGAGCATGCGTATGCAAACACAGAGATATGTAAACACTCAGAGTACGGCGCTGCGGTCGGCAACAGATCGGTTACTGCTGCTACAATGGCAGGTTATCACGATTCAAGTGCGTCTGAACGTGGTGTTATAATCGGCGCACGAGAGATGGGACACAGCGTCTCCGAGGTATCGATGAGGGGGATTTTCGCGTACGACCATTTCACGAGTTCGCCGTGAATATCCGGAATCCGGTAAAACATCAAATGTCTGACAACACTGCGGCCGGAAAAAGATGCTGCAAGAACGGGACCAACAACGACTGAAGCGAATCGTTCAACGTGACAGAAGTGCAACCCTTCCGCAAATTGCTGCGGATTTCAATGTTTGGCCATCAACAAGTGTCAGCGTGCGAACCACTCAACGAAACATCATCCATATTGGCTTTCGGAGCCGAAGGCCCATTCGTGTACCCTTGCTGAGTGCACGACCCAAAGCTTTACACCTCGCCTGGGCCCGTTGACATCAACATGGGACTGTTGATGATTGGAAACATGTTGCCTGGTCTGACGAGTCTCGTTTCCAATTGTATCGAGCGGATTGACGTGTACGGGTATAGAGACAACCTCATGAATTCAGTGAATTCATAGACCCTGCATGTCAGCATGGAACTGTTCAAGCTGGTTGAGGCTCTATAATGGTGTGGTGCGTGTGCAGTTGGAGTGACGTGGAACCTCTGATACGTCTAGATATGACTCTGACAGGTGATACGTATTCACGAAGAAGAATCGTCATGTTACAGCTACCACGCGCTTTTACAAATGTCCCATTAATCTAATTGGTCCGACAATACTTCTTCAGATTATTACAATTGACAGTCAAACAGCGTAACTCATAGCACATTTGTTTTAAGCCATTTTACATCTTCAACCATACCTTAACTCACTTACATATTAATAAAGCTACACTAATCAAGAAGTAAGCCATTTTACATCTAAACTCACAATATTAATAAAGCTATACTAATCAAGAAGTAAACCATTTTACATCTTCAACCACATCTAAACTCACTTACTACGAGCAACATTGATATTAAAAATATTCATGTGTAGAAGGTAAATCTTAGGGCCCTATTTTATTTATTTAATTTAAATAAAATATTTCTTTTGGTTTAGAAAACGGTTTTTAAAATATAATAATGAATGGACTATTAATGGTTGTTGCACATTACACTATAGAGTATGTACATTATGCAACAAGCTCAATGCGCCATTGTTAGAACCTTGAAAAGCGCACTTACTAAAAAGACATGATATCACCGCCCGCGTAATAATACAAGGGGTGATCAAATGAAAAGGTACGAAACTACATAAAAACGTAAAAGTTAAATATGTGCATATTTCGCCATAGGAGAACGTAGTGAGACATCTCGAGATGCGATTGGAGTCTCTGACTGGGATCGGAGCATGCGCGGGCTCCCGCATGCACAGTAGAGAGCAGAGGCTCTTATCAAAAGCGGCGTCCAAATGATGCGGCAGTCCGTATGAGGACAGGATTCCTCGAGCACAGAAAAAACCATTAACTGTGAGACACTCCGACGCCTGCGCAGGTCCATCAAGAACAAAAGACCGGGGCTGCTCACGGAGGGTGTGATTCTGCTCCATAATAACGCGCGTCCTCACGTCTCCAGAATCACACACATGGAACTGGCCAAGTTCAAGTGGGAGACATTGGACCATCCGCCCTACAGTCCGGATATGTCGCCATGCGATTTTCATGTGTTTAGTCTACTGAAGAAACACCTGAAAGGGAAGCGCTTCAACTCGGACGACGTACTCAAGGACGCTGTGAAGGATTGGGTCTCGTCACGGCCACAGGAATTCTGGGAACAAGTAATCCTGTGGCTTGTTCATTGGTGGGATCGTTGTGCTCAGGCCTATGGTGTATATTTTGAATAAAGTCTACATTTGTACCCACCGTGTCGTTTCGTACCTTTTATTTTGATCACCCCTCGTACAACGGCACTCTAAGGCTCTTGCTCTTGAATAGGAGGCAGAAATCACACTTAACCCCCCCCCCCCCAAATATGTTGGATCAGCCCACCGTGCCTAAACTGTGGGTGACAATTGACAAATGGCGCTGCATTCCAACGAACTATAGATTTGGCCCATGTTATTTTCGCGAGTGAAGGGGCCTGTACACGAGCAGTTGGTTGCCGGCAAGTATTAGTCTGAGTAGCCGCAACGTTGCGGCAATATGGTCGTGTGGCCTTGCAATAATGCCGAGTTGCCCGGCAATATGTCCGCCTTGTTGCTGCGTGTGACGGGCATGATCACTCGCGGCAACTTCCCGTGTTGCCAGCCACGGTAGCATAGTGGCTACAGCGGTGACCTCATGTACCGCAGATCGCCGTTTCGATTCCGGATGAGGGCACAGTTGGTTTTAATTAAACATTGTGTGAATCTTGTGTCTTCCATTCCCTACCCTAAATAAACGTGAGAAATGCGTATACTTGAGCAGAAAACACACATACATCATTGTAGCAAGATGTATGGATGGAAGGGGCCGAATGTCATTCTTTTAAATAAATAAACCAAGTGTGTTAGAGTGCAATGCGTTTTAACTTTCATTCATTCGACAGTTAGGCACATTGCACTTTTCCTCCTTAATTTTTAATAAACTAATTGAAATAGTTCAAAGTATAGAAATGAATAATCTGTCAATCGGAAAGACTCTAAATTTCATCAACGAAATACACTTACACCCAATGCTGTGGGAAATAGAAGCATCCATTTACAAAAACTAATAAAAAGTAAAGACAGTTTGGAGCTACTTATCCTTTATGTATTACTTTGTCCTTTCATCATAGCTTTGCATACCTCTATTACAATTTGAGAGAGTCTAAATAAATACATCAAACTTTTGTACGAATCTCATAAATCGTAGAGTGATAGCCAATCTGATATTGCATTTTTTTATTTTAATGTTTTCAATCATACGAAACCAGTTTTCAAGTTCTTATAAACAAGTAATTATCCAATTCCGTTTCTCCATCGGCCGCGCTGTTGGCCAGGTGGCTGGAGTTAGCTGGTTCAGTCCGGGAGAGGTGGTGGTGCATAGTTCCTAATCCCAAAGCTCTCCATAGTGCGTACACTGCGCTGAGTACGCCAGAATGGACCGGCGTGGGGTTTCACCCTCTCCCTTCTACTCTCATTTAATACACCAGAAACAACGCTGTTAATTGAACTTACACACTATCACTGTCATACACACTTAGGCGACGGGAAACCATCCCAGATCTCTTCCCAAAGGTGTACCCCTAAAAGGGAACGGGAATGGAATCAAAAGAAGATTTCTGTGTCAACAGAAGTAATAGTATCACGTTTAGTTAGGTAAGGACCCACCCACCCTATTTTCTTTTCTTCTTTTAATTTTTCAAGAAAACATATGTAGCAGCCTCTACAACTCCCTCCTCTATCACGACGCTGATTGCCGATCACGCAATGCGTGTAAACGGGAAATGTTGAGCAATACTAAAGCGCATCAAATACCCGTTAATAGTGGAGCCACACATTGCCGGGCCATTTATTAAGCATCTATTGCCGGATATGTTGCTGGACAACTGTTGAGCAATAGATGCCAGGATGTTGCCACAAAAAGAAGATGCTCGTTTACGAGCCCTTCGGGTCGCCTGTCATCTCGAGCTAGAGAGGGAATCCCAAGTCACGTGTGTTCGAATCGACAAGCGATATTGCGAACGTGTGGACAGTGTGAATAACAACTCCATTACCACCCTGTATGGTTGATATTGGCAAGTGACACTTGGAAAAGTAGAGGATAAAGTTGTCATAATACCAAACAGCGCTGTGGGAATCTCTGGTTGCTGGAATATGGTGCTGGGAACTAGTATCAGATGTACATACACCTTCCGCGTATATACTGAGCTGTTTAAGTCTGCACTTTAGTAAAAGGTTGTCGGTTAAAGGTCATTAGCGCCCTAACGATAACCAGCAATAACTGTGACTCTTGAATATACTAAAATACTGTCTGCATGGTCGACTGTAACGAGGGCGGCCATACAGACAGCAGAATAAAATGACGTGGCTGTAAAGAGGCCCCCATAATCTAAGACTGTGCGATGTCTGAATGGCTGTAAAGGGGCCAAACAGGTTTAAAAACGAATAAAAATGCTACATGTCTCGCTGGCTGTATAGTGGCCAGCGAGACAGGAATTGTAGCAAAATAAGAAGTAACAACAATGACCATAAACGTGTGGCTGTAAAGGGGCCACCCATCCATCTTAAAACTAGGCTGATCTGCCTAAAATTTTAGGAACCAGACTGGCAAATACACAATACTTTAAAACACGGGCCACATTGCTGGTCTCATTATTTAAAATTAGGGGCAGATCGTTGGCAAGACCAACGTCTGCTTTCAAGTTCAAATACAAAACGCAATCGTTTAACATGTGGCGCACCATCAAAGGTACGCCACAAGCATCACATTCCGACGGGTCCTCTCGTTGAAGAAGAAATCTATGCGTCAAAGGACAGTGCCCTATACGGAGGCGAGTAAGGAGAACCTCATCCCTCCTAGCCCGCTGGAAGGAGATGCTCCACGGCTGAACAGTCGGTTTGACCAGCCGGACCTTATTATGCTCTACCTCCAGCCACTGCCTCTGCCAAATGTCAAAAACAAATCTTTTTCCCCGCGGAGGCAAGGTCAGACTTTGGGACCGGATCAAAGTAAATTCAGACCTTGTTGCAGGCTAACTTGGTAGCTTCATCACCTGCCTCGTTCCCCCTGATTCCCACATGACTAGGTACCCAGCTGAGTATGACCACCTTTCCAGAAGATTGGAGGGATCGGAAGGTATCCTGTATATCCATGCTTCCCAAGGCCTGTATGCAGCTGAGGGAATCACAGCATATGATGTACTTCGTGCAGCCGTTCATTTTCATATGCTGGAGCGACTTTAACAAAGCATAACACTCTGCAGTGTATACGCTGCAACAGCTATTCAGTTTGTAATTATAAGTCGCTCAACGGAACACTACTCAGCAGCCAACTCCGTTAGCCTGCTTAGACCCATCCGTATATACCGGGGTGACCTCGTGAAACTGGTTTAAAATATCGTTAAAAATTATAATAAAAACAGTGCCAGCGGTACACAGCTTGTTGTGCCGTCACAGGTCAAAAATCGTTCTGGGTCTCTTTAAAAGCCAGGGAAGAGTTTTACTCCAGCCCTGGTGATGAAAAGAGGGCATCTCATACCCATATCTATATATATAAAGATGAATGTATATATGTTTGTTGGTTTGTTTGTTCTTCATACAAATCCACAGTTTTCATCCGATTTCGTTGAAACTTTGCACACTTACTTATTGAAACAAGGAGAAAAATACGGTCTACATTTGGTTGAAAAATTATCTGTATAAATAATACATGTTGTCTTATAATTTAGAAAAACGGAGAGACGTGTTGGATTTGGAGGTCTCTATGCTGTTTTTCCATGTAGCGGTCAGGTAGCTCAGTGGTTAAAGCGCTTGCTTACTGCTGTTTGGGTCATGGTCTCCGGTTCAAATCTCCGAGGAGGCAAAGATTTTTAAAAATTGTTTATGATCGTAAGAGTCACTCCTGGGCCGTCGGTTATTCGGATTGAATGTTAAAATGTAGATATCACAAAGTTAGGGGTGCAATGCGAGGCAAATCGTAGGTAGTCTTGCAATGCTGTAGATGTACACTTTTTTACGTTACATTTATCCCTCAGGGGTGATTCGCAGTCAGTGTGTGTGTGATATGCAGTAATAATACTATATATGCGGAAGTAAGTCTCCGTCTTTTGTTACGTTTTCACGACTAAATGCCTATACCAATAATGACGGAATTTGACAAGAAAATCTGTAGGGAGAGCACAGGACATTTTTTTTCGGTATGATTAACAGTCACGGAATTTTGAGAACTTATCGAATGGTGACAGAGAAACGGATGCGTGCGTTAGTCTGTAATGTTACGTCGGTTGCTCAAGCTGTGGTTCTCGCGCATTATGTTAGCGTGTAGTTTGTTAATAAATTTCGTTTAGAGAAAAAACGTATTATTAGTATAGATGTCGATTTTATCTGTCCTATTACTTTGTGTCTGGTTAAATGTTTCTGGCACCAGTTTATTTTGCCATCTTTTTTGACATGCCTTGCTCGCGTAAACTGGCCTACGTTGTAGCTCTAGCAGAGTACAAGCAGCTAAAGTTATTAGAACCCAAGAATTGGATGCTCATGCTGAAGAAAGAAAAAAAGACCAAGCTGATATAAAGCTGCCCTTATTCCCCCCCCCCCTCAACCCACATCCCCTCACCTTTGTTTGTTTTTCTGCTTTTATATATGTTGGAAATTGATTCTCTTCAAGAGACAGGTTCGTTGGTAGAATGATATATTGATGGCTTTCCTGTAATATTTTGCCGACTCGGACCAATCCTTCGTTACCAACAACTTTCTATATTCAATTCTGGCAAAGAAATTGTTAATCCACGCGTACGAAGTCGCGGGTATCAGCTATAATAGCCTTTGTACGATAGTTGGACGGTTTGGTTGCTCTTTGGCGGTTGGTATATAGCTGTTCAAATTCAGGATGAATTACCATGTCGTACACGGGACTTCTAGGAATTGCGGCAATATGTATATAGTGTCGCACTATGAGGAGATGTCGGCAGATGGAAAGCGGCGGTTCGCCATACTCAGCACAAATACTGGGTATCGGACTGGTGCGGTATGCACCTGTGGCGAGACGAATTCCTTTATGGAGGACACTATCCAGTATACGGAGATAGCTTTCTCGTGTCGAACCGTATACAACGCAACCGTACTCCAACCGCGACCGTACAAAGTCTCTATAGAATTGTAGCAGTCAGGAGAAGTACACACCGGGTATTCTCAGCAGAGAAATGAAAGCCAGTGTGTACTAACCATTCATCAAGCCTGTTCAACGCAAGCTGCAGCTGCCGCTCAGCGCTTCTCAGGCTAGACGATGGACAGAAAATTAAATAGTCGTCAACGGATAAGGAGTACCGCATAGGCCTCCTTATAACGAATGAAATACTATTGATTGCTATGGCAAAAAGAGTTGCACTTAAAACTGATCCTTGAGGAACACCGTTTTCCTGAATAAAAAGATCCGACACTTGTGTACCGACACAGTACCGGATGCAACGTCGTGATAAAAATGATTTTAAAAAACGGGGAAGATTTTCCCTGAAACTCCATTCGTATAATTGTTTGAAAATAACATGCCGCCAGGTAGTATCGTAGGCCTTTTCGATGTCAAAAAAATACACCCACAAGGTGTTGGCTGCGAATGGAGGCGTCTTGTATTGCCGCTTCCAGTAGGATCAGGTTATCCGTGGTGGAATGGAACTTCCTGAATCCACAGTGAAAACGGCTCAGCAGCTTATGGTACTCGAGATACCATACGCTGCACACAGGGGTATTTGACACAAAAAGTCGATCAAAATTATTTCTACATAATTTGGATTTTTGTTTCCCTTCTTTTGTGTATTGGAACTTATAACTGTGAAGTAGGAGTAATAATAAAGAACACGTACTGTGTTCATACACTATATAACATATTAAGCTAATATTTACAGAATACCTAAACAATAATCATACATGTACTCTAGAATATCATTCTGACGAACCATCCCATCCTTCATCGTCGGAACCTTCACCTTATGGCACGTTCTCTTCTTGAGTACTCGGATCCCATTAAAGTGATATTTTAAAAGTTTCTAGATTGAATGATTTAGATGTTTTGTGCCTGATGAAGCTCAAATACGGATCCTGAGTTAATGAAAGCCTATTAATGACATCTGTGTTGCACTAAACCCAACTAAGTTTTCTGGAGTGTCTCCATAAATCGTCGAAAATATTTGTTTCTAGCTTCTGCTGCTGCTTCTGACAGAGTGCCTATAGGCAAAAGTGCATAGTCTGTAATAAGTGGGCCCTCAATCAAAACTTCGTGTATAGGTGACATTGGATGCCACGAGTACAGTTCAGTGTTTTCGTGACAGGGAATATATATATATATATATCATTTGATAAAATCGGTCAAATCATCGAAAGATTTTCTAGGCCGACCCACAGTGGTCGGATTGGATATTATGGGGATTATACATCTTTTGAAGCAATCATGGTATTTCTTTAAAAACACACTCTCAGTTCTCTTAGCAGCCTGCCATTTTCTTTTAATTTCAACTTTAAGCCTCGAAAACTTTTGTTCGAACTGTTGCGTTTGTTCGACCGTGAATGTCGATTTATTTAAAATATTTTCCTCGACTAATTCCAACTTTTGCACGAAATCATTTCCTTTCTCGTATTTAATCATATCATAAATTACTTTTCGGGTCATGAGAATGATACCAGAAGAGCCCATAACAAAGAAAATCTTAGATGAATTAATGTGACTGAAAAAAGTAAGTTTGTTTCATTGTAAATAATCTAGAATTTTTCAAATACATAGACGTATGGCACTTTTTGGCACCTAATTTTCAATGAAACACCAAGATAGTACACTAAACTAATACCATACAAGAAATCAGACTCGGGAAAGATCCTGAAATATAACAAAATCACTCTTTAATACTCTTCGTAATAAAAAAATCAGTACAAAATGAGTCAGCTTACAAAAATGTACAGAAATAAAGTTGTGCGATACTTTTGGATGTATGTTACAATTATTTCAATTATAGGTACCTGGCTGAACAATATACATGATTAAAATCACCGCTACTCACTTAAAATCACTCACAAATTAAATTGGTACAACTTATAATTTTCTTGTATTTGCTTGGTAATAGTACGTGGGTCTTGGAATGTGCTCAGAAGATGACTGTTCACAGGGTGAGGAATGAAGCTTATCTAAAAAATATTGCTGATTGTGATTCTGTAGACATTTGCCTCGAGTCAGGTATATTCGGGTTCATGGAATTTGCTAAAAAGAATTTTTGACTTTTAGGTCAGCTTTTTGTATCAAATACCCCTGTGTGCGCTGCGGCGTTTCACCATCCGCTCTATAGTCTTCCCAACGCAGCTCGTTAAGGTGATACTACGATAGCTACCTGGCAACAACTTGTCTTTTCCTGGTTTTAAAATTGGGATTAAAGTTGCTTCTTTCCATGAGTCGGGGAAGTTTTCTCCAGTCCAAACATCATTTAAAATACCCAGGAGGTACTCCTTAGCAGATTTTCTAAGATGACCTCAGCATCTGGTACTGGATCTTGTCAGGCCCTGGCGCAGTGTTGAGGTCCTCTGCCATTGATTGCCCCAGAGGTCGGGAGATTTGTAGATTATTGGAGCGCAGTGGACGTTCCGGTAGTAGTAGCGAAGTTCGTCATTTCTCCGGTGTTGAGGTCGCATACAGAGACACAAAGGATCAGACCGTGCTAAGAGGTGTAACTCCTCTTTATGAGCTGTAAAACCGTTGATGTTCCACTGAAAGTATATTAGCCATCCTTACCTATTTAACCTCACCCACCCCGGTTCGGGTGGGTCTTCGGTCGCTGCCTGCTGAGGAACGGGACCAGACTGATCCACCAGCATCTCAGTTTCTTCCGTCCCGGAAGCGGAGACAGACATCTCCGACCCAGAGGACTCCTCAAATACCTCTCCATTCTTTTTCCTCCTCTGTCTCTTCCCCTTCCTCTCTCTAGTGCTGGGCAGTCTGGGAGGAGACGAAAGGGGGCGGGGGCTTAACAAACTGGTGTAGGGTCCGTCTTTCTAAACTTTGGACCTTGGATCTTCTGGTCACCACTAATGGCGCTGGTAGCAGATTATGTCGCTACAACTGTAACAGCACGTGGTGGAATAGGAGGTGGCGTAAGTTTGACTGCTACAGTTGGTGCTGGTGGAATATTTGTTACTGCTGCTGGAGTGGTCGACATTGCCGATGTGTTGCTAGCGATATCCGCAGTCTTAGGTGTTATGACCTTCGTGGATTTTGCACCACACTTGCAATGACATGAGCACGTATTGCTTGTGCCCATGTCTGCAAAGGATGTCTATGTAGCAACACTTTCTTTCCTGGCAGGAGTTGAGACCATTTTGGCAAAGCTAGTTCCAAAAATTGGAGCGGCGAGTGACTTGGCCTTCTTCTTTGCCCCTGCATAAGGTATCCGCTCTTTGGTCTTCAACTCCTGTATCTTGCGGTCTTCAAGATACACTTGACACTCCCTACTCCAGGCAGGGTGCGACCCAGAGCAGTTGACACACACTTGTGGGAGCGCGCAACTGAAACCCGGTTCATGTGCCCCCTTGCCGCATCTGCCACAGGTGGGGTTGCCCTTGCATGACGCCGTCAAATGTCCGAACCTCTGGCACTGGAAGCAGCGCATTGGGACTGAAACATACGGGCGAACGTTTAGATTGATGTAGCCTGTTTTAATACACTTGGGCTACACTGGAGTGTCAAACGTCAGGACGAAGGTGGCAGTCTTTTCAAGACTGCCATTTACCCTCCGTGTAATCTGACGCACCTCGACCACTTTTTGATCTTCCCACTCCTTAACCAGTTCCTCGGTCCCTAAATCAATAATTTCCCGGCAAGTGACAACGCCTTTACTACAATTTAGGGTTCTGTGGAGTTCGCTTTTCACGGCGAACTCTCCGAGCTTCTCGCAATTAAGGAGCTTGGATGCCTGCCTACTGGTGGTTGTTTCCAGCAGCAGCGTCCTATTCCTCAGCTTTTTTACTGATTTCAGTCTTCCGACAAGTCCCTCTAAACCTTTGTTGATGTAAAATGGGGACACCTTCTCAAATGTACCCTCTATCCTCTGCATTATAATGAAAGCGTTCGCTATGGAACAAACTTTCCAGTAACTATTACTTTCAGAAGTAGGAGGGCTATCATCCCTGATCCGCTTCTTGGAACTGGGTGTATTTAGATTATCCTGCGTGCACCCATTCCCTAGGTTTTGGTGTTTTTCGTTTTGTGAGGCTGAATTTTGGTCCTACGAGTATAACCAAAATAAAAAGAAATGCTAATACCACAGGGGTGTGCAGGTGCCCCTGAGGTTGCACGTTAGCGAGTGATCTCCCTCAGCACCCATTCACCTCCTCGGCACTTGTCTAACCTTGAGGTCGAGGATTTTTTTTTTTTTTGTAGAGGTTTGTACTGTCCTCGCGATCCGGGCGATGAAGCCAAGATACCCGTTCTCCTTATCACACAACGTTCCACCTCCACGCCCTACGGTGGTCGTTGAAGCATGGTAGGAGTTTAGGGGGCATCCACAAATTACGTGAGGTGTTTTTCCGGATTTCTGGACCCTCCCCTTCCCTCTGGTGATGTTTTGTAAGATCTGGCCGGACCCCCCCCCCCCCCTCTGGTGAGATCTGGTCCGTGAGAACTCCCCTAGAAATCGCCCTGGAGACTTTTGTAGACCTTTTTTTTTTAGGTCACACCCTAACTTTTTTCACGAAATACCCTCCTAAAATAGACTTTGGTGCAAATTGTAGACCTTTTTTTTTTTTTTTTTTGGCTCTACTGTCCCCAAATTTTTCGCAAAATCTCACGTGAGATTTCCGTAGACCCCCCCTTCCCCCCCGTTGAGATCTGTTGAGATTTCGCCGGACCCCCCCCCCCCTATTTAACCTCACGTAATATATGGATGCCCCCTTACGGTGTGGGAAACTTGGAGCGCTCACAATTTTCCAGCTCGGGCACCGAGAAGTTCGCCTAATCAGGCCCCTGCGGGTGATTGCATCTGAGCTGAGCCACATAAATTTGTAATTGATCTGCTATAATCATTGGTTCTCTTAATTTGCATCGTTTAGATGTTTGATTCTTTTCATTATATATTTTGGAGAACGATTTTGAAGGCAAATTTTATTTTGATTTTATATGTGAATCCACTATACAAATGTGTAATGTATTAAAATTAGTTGTGCTTTATTGTGGTCGTAATAATATTAATAATGTTGGTTGATTTGTTACCTTCAACGAAAGGGTCCACCACAGAATTAACTGCAAATGCGTAATATCCCACGTTATCCACTACCTATGGCGCAATTTCTAGAAACTGTTATGAACAATAAATCAGACACCATAACAGTGATTGTCAATAATTTTCTCACTTTCCTCTTCGAATTATTTAGTCAGTCATCTTTAGTTAACAAACTCTAAGAAGAAAATTCACAGAGCAAAAACTCTTTTAGTTTGGATTTAAAGCTGTTAGGTTTTGTACATAACAATTTATATGGGGTTGTAGAACATTGAATAAAATAGCTCCAGTTGTTCAATTTCCAATGATTTGTAATCTCAGTGGATCTTAGTATGTTTATTCTAGTATTATTATTGCTCATGAAGATAGTTCTTGAAACTCTTGGAGAAACAGAGAATGAACCTGAATACTGGAAATGAGGAAGAATTCAAGTGAAAACTACTGGAAAGAGTAAGTGAATCATGAAATTTTATGGGAATAACATACTAGCAGGACAAAAATACCTCGGTTATAAACGCTTCTGGTAAACAATAGAATTTCTAAACGATATGACACAGCAGGACGATGAAGAAGGGAATTCGTCGTCGAATACGAAAATATCTAATTCGACAATGTTGCTAGTTCACTAGATTTACTGGCCGCATCAGATCACATGTCTAAACTAATGCACCACGAGTTGGCGGCGCAAAATACCCAGCACTAATTATAACAGTGTTCTGTGTGGACCTCGGATCTCCCTTCCAACTGCGATTATGCACGAGTTCTGTATAAAATAAGAACAGCGTTCAAATTTAAATTCTGCTTTATTCATAAAGTAACATAAAACTAGTAAATTACGTACAGTTCCGCTCCCTATCGGCCCCATGTTGCCAGTAGTTTACATATTCCTTGATAAATTAAATACTTTTTCGGCCTACGTTTTCTAACGAAGCGAGTGTTGTCCATTCTCAACACGTTCTCGGACATGTTTGATAGTACTTTATTAGTCTTACTCTGTATACGGACGTAGGTGGTTACTACGGCTAGCGTTACTTCTCCAAAGGAACGTCCCGGGAAGATGAAATTCAGGTGGTTTCCCGTAGCTATTCCCTGTGTTCCTAAGTGTAATTGTACGTCTGTGATAGTTTCCCTGTTGAGGGTAGAGTGTTGTTTCTGTTGTGGATAAGAGATGAAAGTAGGAAGATGATGAAGCCCACTGCTGGCCTAGTCAGCCCTACTCTTCCGACGAGAATTACGGTTCCGTCCTAAGAACCTGTCTCCATCAACACGCACTGCATACTGGTTTAGGATTTATCGCAGGACTTAGGTACACAACCTGGTGGTTAGGAATCGTGCATTACCGTTTCTCTTATTCTGCCCGCTAAGTTCCGATGGTGAAAATTGGTTTCACCACCAGATCTCGAAGCAGCTAACCCCCCTTCAGGCTCCGGGCACCATCAAGACAACGTGATGGGTCACCTGAAATCTTACTTTGATTATAGGCCCTCATGTCCGACAATATCTTATCAACAAACTTTTAATTACTCTCCAAATTTCTGGTGACTTCAATTTTTTTTTTCATAAAGAATTTAATGGGGTATAAGGGTTTGGGAGAGACTATACTAGCCTTTTCCAACCAAATGTCAACCTCTCCTTCACGTGGTGCATCCTGTTTGCACGGACGAGGCTCTGGCGACTGAATGATTTCCGGTATAAGGAGTCACCCACTGCTTGCCAACGGACTCCGAAAGGAGGGCGGATCAGCGGGGAGTGGTCCTAGGGCACCCTCTTGCCCTTGGGGTTGGAAACGGCCCCTAAAGGCGGATGAATCATAAATGATCAACGGCATGGGGATGCAGAAGGCAACGGGAAACCACTGCATTGAAGACCCAAAGGGTATCCCGAGGACATGTAATCCTCTCAAATTACATATATCATGATGGCTTCTTCCTGGGTAAAATATTTCGGAGGTAAAATAGTTCCCCAATCGTATCTCCGGGTGGGCACTACTCAGGGAGGAGTCATCAGAATGGATTCTACGAGTCGGAGCGTGGAATGTTAGAAGTCTGAATAGGGCAGATAGATTGGAAAACCTAAAAAGGGAGATGGAACGACTTAAGTTAGATGTTGTTGGGATTAGCGAGATTAAATGGAAGGACGCAAAGGATTTCTGGTCTGGGGAACACAGGATAATTAGCACACAAGCAGTCAATGGAGTCACTGGTGTAGAATTTGTAATGAATAAGTGAGTAGGGAAACGGGTGAGTTATTATGAACAGTTTATTGACAGGATTATTTTGATGAGGTTAGAAGCTAAGCCCGTCCCAACCACATTAGTACAAGTGTACATGCCAACGTCACAGGAAGATGATGAAGAAATAGAGAAAATATATACCGAAATTGAAGAATTAATGCAATATGTGAATGGGAAGTAAATCTAATAATCATGGGTGGTTGGAATGCGATAGTGGGGGAAAGAAGGAATACTGTAGGAAGTTTTGGTCTAGGAGAAAGAAATGAGCGAGTAAGCAGGTTGTTAGAATTTTGTGAAAGATATATGCTAGTAGTGACGAACACACTTTTTAAGAACCATGCAAACGGATATACACCTGGAAACGGCCTGGGGATACAGACAGATACCAGCTAGATTATATCATGGTCAAACAGCGATTCAGGAATCAATTTCTATACTGTAAAGCGTACCCAGGAGCATATGGACTCTGTCCATAATTTGATAGTGATTTATTGCAGGCTGAAATTCAATCGAATAAGGAAGCAGCATAAGCAGCACACACTGGAAGTGAATAAACTGAAATAATCTAGTACGAGATAAAAATTTGCAGAAATGGTAGACTTAGGTCTAAGAAGTAACTGTGAAAGGAGCTCAACCGAGGACGAATGGAATGCATTAAAGACCGAAATAATGAAAGCTGGCAAAGAAACATTAGGCTTTAAAGAACAAGCTGCCCGAAAACCTTGGATCACAGAAGAAATTTTGGAGCTGATGGATCAGAGGAGAAGGTACAAAAATGCTCAAGATGATGCAGGAAGAGAGCAATACAGGCAATTTAGAAATCAAATAAACAGGAAATGCAAAAAAGCAAAGCAAAAATGGCTACAAGAAAAATTTGAAGAAGTAGAAAAGGAAATGGTCGTAGGTAAAGTAGATGTTACATTTAGGAAGATCAAACAGAATTTTGGAGAAATGAAGAAAAGAGGTATGATCATTAAAGCTGCCTCTTTTAAGCTCCGACGATAGAGCTAACCGATGGAAGGAATACATTGAGAAACTGCATGTTGGGAACGACTTGAACAATGGTGTTATGTCGACATTAATGACTTAGGAGATCCTGTTTTGAGGACAGAATTTAATAAAGCTCTGAATGACTTGAAAGCAAATAAGGTAGTTGGAATTGATGAGATCCCTGCCAAGGGCGGATCCAGCTTTTGGGTCAGGAGGGGGTCACGTAGTCGAGTTCTAACTAGGACATGCTTCAAAATTATAATAGTACCTATATATAAATAAAAGATAAATTAATTTAATTGCATTATGTCAAAATAATTTTAATCAAATAATAAAATCAATTATTCTCTTCTGAACTCTCGCGAATCTTGTTATGACTTCCTCTACTTGAACGAGTATGATTTTGTGAACGTGCAGAAGTGCCAGTCCAGTTAGGTGGTCTTCTGCCAGTGATATTCGAAGTCAAGTTTTGAGCCTCCTGAGAGCAGAAAAAGATCTCTCTGCCAATGGGACACTATCTGGTAGTGTGGCAAGATTACACAAATATGTGTTTGCGATGGGATATATTTTAGCATGACATTTTTATATTAGATTTGAAATCGACATGCGGAATGTTCTGATTCCGTTGCCATTTTAATATCCACATCCAATATTCGCTTATAATGACTGATAATGCAGTGTCGTCTATTACCTGCTTATAATCGAATGCGAATTGCTTAATTGTTTCAACGTCTTCATTAGTATAGGTATAATTGACTTTCGGAACAAAAACGACTAGTTGAAATAAATTATTTCAGGAGACAAATGGTCTTGTGGATCATTTATTATAGAATCTAGACGTATGATGTATACAGCCCTACCGAAATACTCTTCAACTGATTGAACAGGTAGGTTATTGGCTCTATGCATTTATATCGGCACTGTTCTGGGGCATTAAATTTCCATCGCAAATTTCTCGGCAAATTCTTTTGACTCTTCAAAACATTTGTTCCATTTTTTATCTCAGAACACTCATTGTATCATTTATTGCGTCAGTAGAACTTTTTTTTAAGACAATTGAGTTCGTCTGAAATACTCTGCTTAAGGATATAGTTGTACAAGTACCTGAAAAATAAAATAAGGAATATTTCTAACTAACTGAGTAATTAATAAAGTCTATGTATACTATTATAAACCTGTGAGAAACCTGCGTGTGCTTGATGTTTTGAAATGGCATCACGCAAAAAATTCTTCAGCAATTAAGATGGTACTTTCAAATATTAAGAGCTTATATTCCAGATTAAAATCTGCGAATACAGCTTGCGACTTGTATGTACTGAGGAACGGAGAATGAAATTATAACTATTTCTAGAAGGAGAAATAAGCGCGCAGATCACTCAGTATTCGATATGAGCATTCAATAAACACTGACAAAAGATCACACTACGATCATGCTTAGATTGTGTTTTATTTTTTCACTTCGATTATATAGTTCTCAGTTTTGTACACTAAAATAAACATAATACGTGAATCAAACGTGGTAAAAATCTTGCCTAAAGGGTACTTGAAAACCACTTACACTCCTCACATATATTTCTCCATTAATTTACCTACCACTGATCTCAAACTGATTGACCTATAATTTTCGACTCTATTACTTACTCCTCCTTTATGTACCGGCGCTACTATCGCACTTTTTCAGTCCTCTGGTATGCATAAAGGATCCAGACTCAATTTAAATGTTTCTAGATAAGGTACAATGCCACATCTGGCTATCTTTAAGATATCTGTTGTAATATTATGTACATCACCCCCTTAAAAAAATTTCTGCATTCTTAGTTCCTCCATGATATTCTCAGGATGAAATTCAAATTTTTTAGTCTGCTCATTTCTAATTGTGTTGTTAAGCTCGTTATCCGATTTCCTCCCCACCCCCCTCCCGTTCCTGATTCACTGTCCATAATGGTTCACTAAACCAGTTACTTAAAATCTCTGCCTTTTTAAAATCTTCAGTAACTTCTTCTCCATCCTTATCTATAAGCGTCTCAACACCCTCCCTTCCCGTCTGTTTTCTAACATAGCCATAGAAATTTCTTGATGTATCAGTCAATGGTCCCACTGCTCTGACAATACTCTTCATAAACCCATCTTTAGCCACCTTCTTAGCTATTATCAAGTACTTGTTTAGTTGTTTTTAAATATTCCCTACTACCCTGCTATCCCTTAACTCTGTTATATTCTCTTCTTACCAACCTCTTTAACACCCTCACCTCCCTGTTACAGTACACTGGTTCTCTACTTTATTTTTAGTTTCGGAATAAATATTTCTTGCCCCCTTTCTTATTATTTCCTTGAACTCTACCCACCTTGACTCTACTGTACTTGTGCATTCCCTCCAATTGCTGAAACTTTCTCAGAAATATCTCTCACACGTGCATCAATACATTCTCTGTATCGTGATCAAAAGTTGATCCGTTAGAACTAATTACTTGCGGCTGAAATCAGTAATATGGCGTCAGAGAAAGCTTAGGAAATTAAGAATAAGTCCTGACGATCTTAAGTGATACCACGTAAGATTAGTTTTAATCCACACAAATTCTTATATTAAGGCAGAAGTAATTGGTGTAATCAATATATCGTCAAAATTAAACCAATATCGAAACAGAAAATAATTTGACTTTTTTGGAGGATAAATATATGGAATTGCTTTTTCATTTAGGACGTAAATAAATTTTCATTATTGCCGTATTTTTATTATTACCGTAATTATTGTTAGAGAAAACTCTTACACTATCACACTTCCATACATACGAAGTCGTGGGTAACTGCTAGTAAGTTATTAAATTTTTGCTTTCATACATTAGTACATACATAAGGCAGGTACCTACCTAAAATCCCGCTCAAGCAGATAGATAATATTATAAAGTCTGAATTGAACAATGTTTGCAGTAAGCAACGCGCGTCATTCGCTGTCTTGCCATGTAGAAATCTTTTCCAGAGCGCTACAAATTTTCACTGTCTCATGAAATTGCTGACGGCCATTATGCCTCTCAACTCAACGCGTCTCGCAGATACCTTGCATTGTAGCTCCAAATTCTTTAAAAAAAATTTAATTCCTTTTAGCGGATGAATTGGCAATTTCATCGTGTCCTAGTTACTAACGGCAAGAAATGGCTTGATGACATAGATAACATGTTATTAAGAACAGGACTGTTGCTTGAAAAAGCATATCAAAATTTGCAACTAGTTTGAAAGCTCCATATCGCCTAGATCGTTATCATCACATCTAGGCGTATCGTAAGCATCACATAAAGTCACAAAACTTCCTTTATTATACCATTGTGTATGTATTTAAATGAAAGGCTGAGCTGTGAGATATGTGTTATGTTTTTTGTTTCATCGAATAAAATATAAAAGTATTTATTTACATTCACATTCAGTAAAATACTTTCCTAAATGATTTCATTGCAAACATCAATCAACTAATTTTGCACAATTTTGCTGATGTATGTCGCATTAGACTTAGAAGTCTCTAATGATGCCGCTATGCTATGTCACGAGATTCTACACGGAATTTTAAAAGCGCTTCCTGCATCAACTACCGTGCTGTTGTTACTTGCTTCTTTATCGAAAAATTTGTCCTCATCGCAATGACCACGTAACGATATATCTTGATGAACACAAAAAATTATCGGTTTGGCTATTGGTCGTAAGCTTTACTATATTTTCATTAACTTTTGTCATTTTTTGAGTGCTAAATTTGGTTTCCAGTTTTGTGAAAAGCTGTTAAAAAGTTTTTCCAGCTTCGACTGCTATTTCGTGATATTTATTTCGCTGGTGAGTTAGCATCACACCATTTTTACCAAGAAAATCATCGAAAGCTATTAATGGTTCTTTTATTAATCGTTTTAGAGGTGTTTTTGACTGTGTGGCAACTCAAGGGCGTTACTGTAAATAAAACATAATATTTTCTGTAAAGGTCTTGGTCTTTATGCGATAAAACAAGCCAGTGAAACTTGTCAATGTGTGACTTCTAAAATATATATAAATATTTTTTAATTACAACACAGTGTGGGAAAATATAAATTTGAGAAGGCAACTAATGTTTGTCGATCAATATAGCTCTCGTTGAAACGTCTAGGTATTTTCTTCCAAACCATCCAATATCTGAGGAAAATTTCGATTGAGAAAGCAAACATTTTATCTGATTAGAACTGGAAGTCGACGTACTCGAAATCGGCAAGCATAGAACAGCTTCAGCAGGAGTAATATTTTCTTCTTCATCTAAAGTTAAGGTAGCTGTTGAAGCATCGGCGCTAATGACCCCGACGTCGACGTGCCCTTAAACACCAATGAAGCATCGGCAGCACACATATTATGATATGCATTAGTGCTCAGTATAGGTAAATGTTTTGGGTGTTTATCAATCTCAAAACCTAGGTTTCTTCGTAAAAGAATGAATCTATCTTTCTAAATAAACTACTACATGCATTACGTTTCGACACACCAGCACAATAACATTTTTCGCTGCATCCTGTAGTAAAAAACACCCGTGCATAACTAAGCAAAAATGACAATATTTATGTAAATATATCAAACGGTTTAGTGGCGAGAAGCGGTCGGAGCTACGCGCCTGTGACGTCACCGAACATCGGACGCGCAGCCGCGAACAACGACGCGCTGCGCGACGCGGCAAAATCAAAAGTTGCATTTGCGTGCACAATATTCAGTTCACAATGACCGATCGGATACAACATAATATTATACACAGCATACAGTCGCATTGTGACTATCGTGTATGTTTCTGTGAGATCTGGCCATCCATTATTCAAAGTAATCTTATTTAATTAAAATCAGTGAGATTAAAAATATTATCAGAGGCCGAGCCCAGGGGGGGGTCATGACCCCCATGACCCCCCCCCTTGGATACGCCACTGATCCCTGCAGAACTTCTTAAATCCTTAGGAGAAGAAGGAATCGAAAGATTATTAAAGCTGATATCAAGAAGTTATGAAACAGGAGAAATTCCAACCGATTTTAATGAAAATATCATCTTCACACTTCCAAAGATATCACAAGCCAACAAATGTGAGAATTATCACACCATTAGTCTAACATCACAAGCTTCAAAATTACTGACCAGAATAATACACAGAAGAATGGAAAGGATAGTAGAAGAGATAGTAGGTGAAGATCAGTTTGGGTTTAGGAAAAATCGGTACAAGGGAAACAATTCTGGCTTTAACATTAATACCTGAAGGGCGGATCAAGAAGATACTTTTATGGCATTTGTTGATTTAGATAAAGCTTTTGATAACGTTAGGTGGGACAAATGTTCAAAATTTTAAAGAAGTCATGTCTAAAGTATCGAGATAGAAGAATACTTTATAAACTATATAAGAATCAAGTGGCTGTAATAAAAGTAGAGAATCATGAGAGAGAAGCATCAGTTAAAAAGGGCGTGGGACAACGTTGTAGCTATCCCCATTAATATTCAACTTGTATGTAGAGGAAGCAATAAAGAAAGTACAATAAAAATTTCCATGCGGCATAAGTGTTCAGGGAGAAAAAATTAGTATGCTACGATTTGCTGATGACATTGTCTTGTTAGCAGAAAGGGCTGAGGGTATTGAGAAATTACTGAATGGCATGAACAAAATACTGAAGGAAGATTTTGGCCTGAATATAAATCAAAGATAGACTAAAATGATGAAACGTAGCAGAAATGATACCAATACTAGTAGATTAAATATAAAAATAGGATCGGATGTAATTGGAGAAGTAAGTAAATTTTGTTACTTAGGAAGCAAAATTACAACCGAACCGATGGCCGAAGCAAGAATGATGTTAAAAGCAGAATAGCACCAACAAAAAGAGCCTTCATGAAAAAGAGAAATCTTTTAGTTTCAAATATTGATTTAGGAATTAGAAAAATACTTTTTAAAACTCTATGTGTGTAGCACAGTCCTTTATGGTAGCGAAACATGGACTTTAGGAATACCTGAAAGAATGAAGATTGAAGCATTTGAAATGTGGTGCTACATAAGAATGCTGAAAATTAAGTGGCCAGAGAAAGTAAGAAATGAACGAGTTTTGGAAATGATGGGTGAGGAAAGAAGTTTGTGGAAGAAGCTGACAGAAAGAAGAGACAGGCTGGTAGGTCATATTTTGAGACATGCTGGATTAGTTAATTTGCTGGTGGAGGGAACAGTCGAAGGTAAGAACTGTAGAGGAAGACAGAGATTGGAATATATGAAGCAAATAATTGAGGACGTGGGTTATAGGGGATATGTAGAGATGAAGAGGTTAGCACAAGATAGGAAGGGATGGAGGATTTCATCAAACTAGTCGAAAGACTGATGACAGAAAAAAACTGAATTTAATAATAATAATGCGCTTGATTGCTCTTCTGCGAGGGCAATCAACAATTAAAAAAATTGTAAAATACTACTTTTGCTGAAAAAAAAAAAAAAAAAATCATCTCTGTACAAGTTTAGAAATGCCTGCTTTGAAACAAATTGGGACCAGCTGGGAAGTAGCAGGCAAGAGCGTTCAATTTAACTTCGTCATCTGAGTGGAAACGCCTCTTCACACGTTCATTTTTCATGGCAACCACGGAGACATATCAGGGCTTTAGGGAGCATATTACCACACTACTTCCGATTTGAATATGTTGAAGAAGTCCTTGTCGAATGTAGTGTCGCATTGTCATGGAGAAGCACATCTTTGTTAACTTCCCAGTTCGTTTAACCTGAATTGCCTTCCACAATCATTTGAAGGTTTCATACTACACAGCTGCGTTGATCGCGGCCCCTTAATGCATAAATTTTGAATGTAAAACGCCTTGATTATTGAAAAACTAGCTGACCCGGTCACGCGTTGCTGTGACTCAGTAGTTAAAGTACGTTGGATCAATGTTATTCTAAACTACCTAATGTAATCAAATTAATATTCACTAATAAAGAAAAAAACGTTTTAGTCGATTTGAAAATTCAAAAGTAATTGGTAAAGAGTTTCGGATAGTTGAAATTAAGGACAATCGAGCATAAAAATTTTAATTACATTTTATTACAAATTAATAAATTGAAAATATATAAAAATTGATATTTATAAAAATAAATAAATTATTTTTATTTATTTATAAATTGAAAATTTCAGTTTTATAAATGAGGTAGATGAAGTTGATTTTTAAATATTTTTAACAATTATTTTCATTATTTTAAATTATTAAAATTTTTAATTTTAATTTATCAAAGGGCTAATTGGTGTACAATATTTTTGGTTAGCCTGTCTTTTGCTAACACAAATAAATTTGATGGTTTCCCCACACGTGAGCAGGCGACAGGCCCATGGGAGAAACACATATTTTCCAAGTCCAAGCCGCAAACGGACATTGTTTGGCCTTGAGACTTATTTATGGTCATAGCGAAAGCCAAACAAATCGGAATATGAAGCCTTTTATATGGTACTGGAGATTTTGACTGTATCATTGGAATACGTGGCAACAGAACGATTTTTCCTTTGAACTTTTCAGTCAAAATTGTTGCTTCAAGAACATTTCCGGTGATCATTTTGATGACCAAACGTGTACCGTTGCATAATCTAGGTGGATTCAAATTTCGAAGTAGAATAATCGGTGAACCAATCTTTAACGGAAAATTGTGTGGTGGCATTCCTGGTATATCCAAAGAATTTAAATACTCAGTTGGAAATTTACGGCTTCATTGTAATCTACAATAGTGTCTATTGATTTAAAAGATATCAGATCACCTGGAAACAACTGTTGCATCTGGAAGTTAATTTCGTTGACATCAACATTTTTTGCTGCCAAAATAGCACGATTACTGAGCCAATTATGATCTGAATAATTATTTGATATATCCGGATACACACTCTCAATTAGTTCATTTTTTGAGTGAACAACAGTGCAGAATTTGTCTGGTAATTTGATGTATTGTGTATTTCGATGAAGTTCTATTTCACCGTTTCCAATATCCAGCAATTGCTTACAAAATACTTGTGCCGATGGATCATTTTGCAATTATACTCGCATGTTCATGGTCAAACGAAGTGTTTCGACATTCCGCCATAAAAACGATTGTTTTAAACATGCGTTAATCTCATCGGCAAAAGTAGAGCGAGGAATCATGGGCGTACTTCACATTACACAGCAAGCTGTGCCAGAGAGGAAAATCGGGTTAAATGATTATGAAAATCCTCGCCGAGACAGGGAATCGAACCGGGCACCTTTCGATCTCCAGTCAGACGCCTTAACCACTAAGCAACCAGACCGCTCGCTATTAAATTAGAAATTGGATAAGCTTGGAGTATTGGAATGGAGAATTATAAGGAAAATTTTGGGTCCATTGAAAAATACTGTACAATGGAAGATAAGAACAAATGACACATCTATCGCATGGATGACACTAGGCTAACAAAAAAAAAGTATTAAAATATTTTTTTGGGATTCAAGAGGTTAAGAAAGATTTGAAACGAAATAATAGCAGTGAACAGTATGGAAAGAAAATATTTTCGAAAGCAGATTTCGAATATGGCAGGATTCCAAGGTAGAGAGGAGAAAAAAACGGGTGCAAAATGGTCTGAAGAGAGAAAGAGAAAACACAGTGCAATAATGAAGGAATACTGGAGAGGAAGAAAGAAAAAAACAACAGGGAAAGAATTAAAATTGACACGTGGTCCCTAGCTGGCCATAACGAAAAGAAGAAGAAAAATAAGAAGCACGCAACAAATACTTACACGTTTTTGAATTTATCGTAACATTTTCTTCAACGTTATATTCATGTGTGTAATTACTTTGTCACAACGCAATACACAGCACTATTATAATAATGATACTACACGAAAAATTCACGAAATTGGGTTATGTCACACATAAACACATATGACGTGGAGTAGACTGTAACATAAATAAATCGAAACACGACGCCATCTACTGGATAGTTACCCAACCTAGATAACCAAGTGTTGTGTCGATAAATTAATACATCACCATCTGTTAGATACCTATAGAACTATAATAATAATAATAATACATCGTAATGACCTGGTTTCTATTGGCTGCGCATTCCACCCCTGCGCCGGAGTTGAAGGCCGAGTTAAGTGCATATAAAAATCGGCGCCGGCACAGGGATTCGAACCAGGGACCTTTAGACTTCAAGTCAGTCGCCCTAACCACTTAGCCAGCAGAACGGTCAGTCTTACGGCCCTTACAAATAATTACAAACCATTGTCCTATGACAAACATTGAACGAACATTTAATTCGAAATAATAAATATAAAGGTTAATATTCGAGATAAAAACTATCCTATCTTTTAAGTTGGACCAAATTACACACAGTAAGCCAGACTTCATCAAAATCAGTTAATTAGTTTCAGAGTTCATCTCGGACAAACATCGTGACGCGAGATTTTTATATATATAAAAGATAAAAGATAGAATCTTGTACACCACCTTCTGTTTTTTTTGCACATATATTTATTAGACGTTTGTTTTCACTCACTTCTCTTTGATTCGGTTTGAAAGTAATGAACCTAGGTATCATACCCTTCCACTTCCTTTCCTAACAATAAAGCCCTTTTTTTCTCTAAATTTATAAAAATGTGTTAGATGCTTGGAAATGGCAATTTGAGTGTTTATATCGGCACCAACTACGCTCGCACTGAGTACCAGGATCTGTACTACTTATTATTAAATTAATAAAAATATTGAGTGATGTAATAATAGTAAAAATATACGATGATAACTTACTGAAGAATCAAAATGTGCTTTTTCCATGTTCAGTTTTTTGCCTGATGTTAGATAAAGCGTTGCCACTTGTGTTGTTGCAACCAAATACCCCCAGTAAAAACCTGCGGAATTACAAACTCAGTATGAAATAGTACGCTCACAATATTGATTATTAACACACGGATGTCAACAGAAAGACAGCGACTAATATATTTTAATGTTTATTTTTGCATGCCGTTCGAGGCACATTATGGTGCAGGCCCCTAGGCTACAACCTAGATAGACTATGCCTAAATTAGGCCCTGCTGAGTACTTCTTAATATTTTATCTGCCAATTTGATTCGGTTAAGTTTATAATATGCTTAATGTTGTCAGATGTTGTTGACGTGCTTGTTCTCCCCTCTGTGACATTGAACATATCACATCGCTTCCTGACAGCCTGCAACGAAATCATGTTTTCACTAATATTACTCTCAACTGTTTGTGAATTTACGTAACAACACGTTTTCACCCACAGCACGGATTCCTGGTACGGATGACTCAACTGTAACAGTTGCCATGGTTACTAACTAATAGCAGTGGATTACTGATTATCTGAATTGATTTCGAAATAGATATATTGAGATTGAACTATAATTAGTGTTACCGCGAAAAGTAATCAAAAACTGTTGTTCGCTACAAAAAATTGTGACTGTGTGTAACTTTTTGATCGATCCTCTTACTTCACTCGCGCCTGTTAAGCAGACAACAATCCACGATAGTTGTTGGGTGACAGAAATGAAGTTCTCCCCGCGAATCAGACAACGCTAAAAACTTGGATACTGTCTCTTTTCGTAAGCATCAGATTAAAATTATAACTTTTATCATAACGACCATTGGCATTGGAGTCAACCACGCTGGCTGCAGGGAAAAATCTCTTTTCCGTTTTACGCCTTCACCTGTTATTTATGAACTGATGGAGAAACTTGCTTTTCATCGTCAAATCGAACGATTTGATATGTTTTATAACTGTAAGTAACAATTTTTAATTGAAAGTTGGGAACCGACCGAGAATTTTCCTAAAGGAGAATACCAGTAAATATTTTTTATTTTATTTAGTTTTATTATTTTGGTTTTAAGTGATTTACGGCTAGTTGAGGTAAGGAACATGAAGGGCACTCACCAGTGTGGCTTGAGTCCTGACCTAGGCGAATGTGGGTCAGTCCCCAATCTACACAACACAAGTTACACGTTCCTCATATAGATGCCAACACAGACATTCCACCCTTAGGATATACGATCAAGATCTAACAAATCTAATTATCGTTGGGCCTATGTTTCCCGCTTCCCCTCCCTCCCCCCCAAACAGTTGTTGCAACGCGAGAGAGAGAGAAAATTGAACCATCCTGTCATTTGCCAGGAGTGCTTTCGGGAAAACCGGGATGGACCAGGGATTCAACCCACATCTTCCAAAATGCCTGACCTAGCGTTAAGCGGGTGTAAAGCTAAATTATCCCCCCCCCCCTCTTCAGTGATGGATTGGGGATGGACAGCTCAAGTACCTGTGAGCCATGCTAAATTTGTTTCGTTTGTGACAAGTCAATTTTTAATGGAGTTAAAATTCATGAAAACCATCATCAGTATGTCTGGAACGCCAGAGTCGGGGTTTGAACTGGAGCCCATTGTTTCTTCCCGTCTTCAATATCTCGGCACCTCGAAGCTTTCACCCAGAATGTGATCAAAGTTAGCGTTCCTAAAAACAAAAAACAAACTCTTCTTAGGTCACTGGCACTAGATAGCGCTTTTCGAAATGCCAGGCGTATCTCGGGAGAGAGCGATAGCTTGTTGAAACATAGAAGCGATATTTATATTGTTAGCATTGTTTTAAACGTTTTCGACGTGAGTGGGCCACGTAAATTACACACGTATTGCAAGGGTCTAATTCTGTGCTCAGACAAACTCCCGGCAGAACAAAAATAACATACAGTGCTGAAATTGAAACAGTGCCAAGTTTCACGGCTGTGTCATATTTGTCAGCGCACACGACACGCTAGTTGGATGTTAACCCCGGGTGTAGATACTGCTATTCCCGCTAGTTTACAGTGGGCGGCTGCCTGTATTGTGTCAGTACGCCATGCTGCTGCACTTGTGCATATAGATATAACTAGGGTTGCCACCCGCACTGTATTTCACATTGGCGTACTCTGTAACCTACATTAAAATACTCTCTTTTAGCCAACACACATTCTCGAATCACTTTTTTACATTTTACGTACAAAAATAGTATGCGAACGACAAAGCAATTGATTATCTATAGATATGCTTGAATACTCTCATGAAACAAATTTCATTTAAATCACCCTTTCAATATGAACATTTTACTTGTGTTATTGAAACTTAAAAAATACCACAACTGCATTATAGACTGTTTATATAAAGAAAAAATGCTAGTGAATGTGTTGCATGAAAAACTTGTAGGTGATAAAAATTTTACTGATTTCTTATCTTCTCAACAAAAATGGCGGAGTATATTAAATAAAAGTGAAAATTTTCAAGTATATTTAAAGTATTTTTTTTATCTGTACATGCCACTATCCATTTACTGAGAGAATTTTTTCTGTCATTAGTACAAAGTGAAGAGATGAAAGAAACAAATCTTTGGTCAACGTACCGGTAAGAAAGACTTTAGAGAAGCTTTGTAAGTGTCCACGATGAATAACTATTTTTTGAATTTGTCAAAGAGCAATGAAAATGTGCGTTCAAACATAGAAAATAAACGTACTCTTTTTTATACATTGTTCTCTACTTTTTTTATCATTAACTCAAATGTACTCTTAGTCTTTCAAAAGAAGGTGCAAACCCTTTATACAACCCAACGACCTTCGTGCTAACCATTATTATGTCATTATATGCATTTTTAAATATTGGTTGCAGTAAATAATAAATATAATCTGTAGATTAAAATGTTTATAACACATCCGAGTAAATTGTTTTGTTTGAGAGAGGTCTATTGTATACCCGGTTACCGGCTTTAGACGGTTCCTCGCAATCATCTAGGCCAGCGGTTCCCAACCTAAGGGTCGCGACCCACTGGTGGGTCGCAGCGTGTATTTTGGTGGGTCGCGGAACAATCGAGGTTTTTGCCACAAAAATATATCTTTTATTCCATCTATTTAAAAAATATATAACACGATATTTTACAAGTGCAATAATCATGAAAGCTATTCGTTTAAATTAAAAAGTTTTCTTAAACAGTCAGCCGGTACTATGCAATAACCTCGTTATGAGATACAGCAGCGGCAGCAATCGTGCAATCATTATGGCAACCCCTGAACACCCTCTCTACCACCCCGCTCTAGAGAGGAGATTCTCGCGCATACCACCTGCAGTTTTAGTTCCCTCATTGTCATTTTCTTGTTTGTTCTTGAAACGAAACCAAAGTCTTTGATTGAAACAGTCTTTCTGTGCTTGTGAGAGTGAGTTATTGTTTGCTCTTTGTTTTGACTGAGAGTAGATTTAACGTGATTATGAAAAGTTGGCTGAGAACTGGATCGTGCCGTAAAAGGGAGCATCCAAATGGTGAGGAAACTTCAACCTCCACGGCTATTAGTAATAAGTTTGAAAATGTTACTGACCCACAGCCAAGTAACTGTAATTACAATGCAGGCTGCGCGAAAAAGCTAAGGCCGTATCTGCGAAGGTATAACCCGGATTATTTGAAATACGGGTTTGTGTTTTCGGGTGATGAAGAGTAGCCAATACCGCAGTGCGTTATTTGTTGTGAAATTTTGTCCAATGAAAGCATGAAGCCATCAAAACTTGAAAGGCATTTGTCAACCAAGCATCCTGAGTACACAGGTAAGGCTCTTGAATTCTTTCAAAATAAAAAACGACATTATCTTTCTACCAAATCTACAATGGAAAATTCAGTGTCAGGCCAACAAAGCAAACAAACTACCATAACGTCTTACCAATTATCCTTGTTAATAGCATCACCTCATCGAGTTGACGGCTGAAATTCCAGGATTAGTTAAAACTCGATTTGCAAATTAAAATGCCACTAATGTGCCAAGTCATATCTTGGTGGAAAACACATACAAATCCCATTTTTAGCTGTTGACTGGTAAGTTTACCATTGTGTTTTCCTGCTCCCAGTCTTCCTTATTTTCATTCATTTGGGTGCAGTAGAACACAATGATAAACCTATCAATCAACCACTAAAGTAGGTTCTTCAGGTGGTTTCCACAAAAAAGAGACTCGGCAGACCAGTTGCATTTTAATATGCTGATCGATTTACTTCTAATCATGGAATTTCAGCAGATGAGGTGATGAGCTGTGCAACCCCTCTCCGTCTATAATATGTTTTTTGTTTTATGTAATATCAATTCTTGTTTTTGTTGGTAGTACGAAAATTTGCCTTTTTGTAGGATAGAATAGTCGATAGTGTATCGAGATCATACAACAGTTCTCATTCTGATATTAGATAGACTCTCATATTAGGTGGGTCGTGTACCAATAAAGGTTGGGAACCGCTGATCTAGGCGAATGCCAATCTCCGCCTCCGCCTCAGAAACAAAAAATACACTTATCACACGGAACACACAAAGTTACATGTTTCGCAGACAGATGACAACACAAAGATTTCCTTCCAAATATTAGGCACGCCGTGCCTAACAGGCACGGTTAGGTTTCGGGCAGGAACTCCGTCCCTCTCCCCCCCGGTCATGATTCACACTGGCCTCCTGTGGAGGCCAGTGTCCACACGGTCCTTGATGACCGAATCCGAGAAAAAAATACTTCTATTCAAATTCTCTTTTACTGTTTTTGATGAAGTTAAACGCGTCATCGAGAAACTCTTATCCACGCGGAATCCAGTTTTGAAGTAATGGTCAATAATGGTGCAGTGGATTTTGGTCTCAGACTGATACACTCACCATATAAATTACCACTTTGTTATCCTGAAGGTCGTTTGGAGAGACATCCAGTGCACAGAAGTTTGAAAGAAGTATTTCTCGCCATTGTCAGTGAATTGTAAGTAATTTTGCTGTTGTTGAGGCTTTACTGCTCATCGAAATTGAGGTCATTAGAGTCGGGTAATGATTGCAAGTAAGAAACGCGGAGGAATTCGGCCACGACGTTTGAATAAACGATCCCAGCATTCGTCGGGGGTGAATTTGGAACATCATGGTAAAAGGAAATATGGATTGGCGGATCATGCATCATTCCGAATGCCAGGCCAGAGCGCCAACCGTTTACTCACCAAATTTGGTAGTAAATTATCGCTAGGACAGTATAACAAAACTTCATGTATCTTTTCAGCTCGTCTTATCCCTACAGACTTGTTATACGGCGCAATCCCTAAGGCAGCAGTGAAAATTTGCACATTGATATTGTGGACTTTTCCACCGACTTGACAAATATTACTAACTTTCTAAGTGGCTGACGAATCTTGTAGTTTATTGCCGCACTACATATCTGCGAGAAGCTCGACGCGTGGCCCGCATGGAGAGAGAGAGAGAGGGGAGAAAGGGGACAATAGGCTAACGGTCCCTCTACTGCATGGTGTTGTCAGATGGCAACAAACTAAAGATTGATTTATAATGGCAAAAAAATCAGTCATATATGCATGGTGTTGCCATATGGCAATCCAGATATGATAGCCATCACAGTACCAAACAGTTAAGTTTCGCACTGTTGGTAGAAGTAGTAGAAAATCAGCAGTTTCTAGGTGAGATCGTTAGGCTTTAGACGTGCATAAGAGCCTTTTCAAAAATATTTTTTTGACAATATTTACACAGGAATAATTGGAATTATTTAAATAAGGTAGGAATCTGAGATATTTAACTTGCAGAAAATCATTGTTTTACAATAATGTGCCACTATACATAATCTTGATGGATATTTTGTGTGTGTTAACATTTGGTAACAATATGAGCGTAGCTTGTAATAATCATTGGACCACTGCCTGGTTCCTATACAAAAGGGACGCCACAACTAATGGAATACATTTCACGAATATACTTCATTTGGCAGATTTCATTAAAGCTATAGCTAGAAGTTTTTTATTCCATGGGAAAAATGCAATAAAAGAGAAAGGAAGACCCAAATCTGATTCAATTGAGAGGTCACATATAGCTAAGAAGAAAAGAGGTCCAGCTGCTGCACTGCCTGAAAAAGAAATGCGGTTGGATGGGGTTGGACATATTTGCCTATTATGGATCAGAAAGGTAGATGCAAGATTCCTACATGCAATGGAATAATTAGAGTTAAATGTGTGAAATGCAATGTGCATCTATGTCTCACTACAGAAAAAAACTGCTTTCTAAAATTTCATACAGAACAATAACATAAAGCAAGGTTTGATGTTCTAAAAGTGAAAGAACAACTTCGTAAATGATTAGACTATTACATAATGTGTATTCTTATCTGTAAAACATACTTTTTTGTTATTTCAATAGATACAAAGTATATTTGTGAGCCTATGTGTCAATACTCTTGAGTATCCTATTATGGAAGTCTACATTGTAACTCATGTTGTTGCCATATGGCAACAAACCTAAAATATGAAATAAATATCTAAATAATATATATTCAATAGTTTTTCTTAGTTAATTGTCATTTGAGACCAATATCCCATGATTTGTACATTTTTTGTTACAAAAAAAAAAAAAAAAAAAACTCATGCAGTAGAGGGTTAAGACGTTCCGGAATGTGACCATGGGCCGAGTAGCTGTCATGGAAGGAGTAGCGTGCCACTAGGGCGACTCGGTGGGGAGAGTACAGTGGATTGCAGCTGTGTGGTGGGTGCGTGGCCAGCCTGCAGAAAGAGATGTGTGGTGACTAACGCCACGGTGTGTGGTTGCTCTTGTGTTCCATGTCGTTATCCGAGTGGACGTGGGTCTCTGACAGCTAGCACCTAATGGAATCATCGCGACAGACGACTACGGGCAGAAGACTCAGTGCCTTCTGCTAAATGGTAACCCCGCTGACATGGTGATCACAGCAAATCATTATCGTATTGATCTTCCCAGTGTCGCCTTAGAGAAAATCTGATTGCCACGCTGAGCTTAATCAATGGACATATAGAAAAACCTGAGAACTGATGTAAAATGAACCGGTTGTTTGATTTCAAGATGATTTCTGATTGTGTCATACTATTTTTATAACATTTGATGCAGAATGATTTTGTAATAATCGTATATTAATATCAAACGTAGGTACAACAGTGTTGTTAATGTCCAGAGCAACATCCCGATTCCTCATATCAGCAGTTTCAATCATTAATAATTTTTCATTGATAATCTATGAAAAAATTAATTTAATTCATAACAAGAGGGAGTACACCTTAATCTCATTATTAGGTACTTTACGTCACATTATTTCTGTATTTATTTTGGCAAATAAGAAAAGTGTATAAAATCAGTTCGTAGCGAGTCGCCGAAGCGATCACTTCCTCGTTGGCTCAGTGAACGTGTCTTGTGTTTCCTGTTTAGAGTGAAGTTGGTGTGGAAAGTTTTTGCGTAACCAGTGAAAAGAAACCAGCTTGAAGACAGGGCAGCCCATACAGTGCATCCTCATCACCCACCGGAGGGCACCCTCCCTACGGCGTGGAAATGATTGGCGGCTAGTATGGGGAAGGCGGTGGGGCGACTCCGCCCCCGACGACTGCAGACGTGTCAACTGGAGTAGCTGCAGTCGGAGCGGCAGTGGTACAAGCAGTAAGTACTGTTAGTGCAAGTGATGTGGAGAGCGAATGCATGGAATATAATTTGGAAAATGCCGAAAAGGAAGGCACTAATGTTAGAAAGCGGCCGATAGAACCAAGCGTAGAACTTGTAGCAGACAAGAGGAAAAATGTCAGTTCGGACCTCAGTTATGAATCCGTCTCAACAAGAAATAACATGGGGCTAGTTCCGGAACAACAGCAGCAGAGTGTAAGGCATAGTAGTAATCAGGCACTATCTGAGAACAATAACAGTAGACCTCATCGTTTTTATAGGCAGTGGGACAATGGCCCATTTATTCTTTTTATCGAGAGTAAGAATAATAGTATTGGTAAGCTCCACCCAATGTCTGTGGGAAAGTTGCTTCATTTATCAATCCCGGAAATAAAAGGGAAAATTTTGAATATTAGCTATTCGGGTAGAAACAGATTAAGGATTGAAGTAGGTAATGCAAATATTGCTAATAACATAATAAAATCATCAGGAAAAATTGGTAAGGACTTAGAAATATATATCCCTAACCACCTAATATACAAACAGGGGGTAATAAGAGGAGTACATCAAAGTATTACAATGGAAGAACTGGTAGCAGAAGTTCAATCGCCGGTCAAGGTTATTAATGCCCGTAGAATGAACAAAACAGTGATACAAAATAAAGAAAAACGGATAATTAACCTACAAACGTGTGTATTAACTTTCGATAGCCAAACTATCCCAAGGTATGTGAATATCCACGGGGCGAGATGTGAAGTGACACCCTTCTTCCCGTCGGTTAAAATACGCTATAACTGCTATAGGTATGGACATGTTAGTAAACAATGTCAGGGGCAAACACGTTGCATTAAGTGCGGTGGGACACACCCTGATACACAGTGCATAACTCAAGACATTAGGTGTTTTTACTGTGGGGGAGCACACTATGTCACGGACCGAACATGCCCGGAATACAATAGACGTAAAAATATTCAAGAAGTTGCTACTAGAAATAACATTTCCCTAAGGGAAGCGGAAGCTACCTTTAACAACAGAACATATGCACAAGCAGCCTCAACATACGAGAGAGAAAAGGCGATATTTCGGCCCACTGTAGTACCAGACGCGGGAAGTTACATCGACTTCCCGCAGATAAAGCCGAGTAGTGGGACAACAGCACCAACAGCACAAGAGATGGGAAATGGAATAATTAGCATTAACTTGGTTGTAGGCCATGTTCCGCAGTTGTTGCATAAATATTTTTTAAAATAAAAATCCGTCTTCTAACAACTGGTTTTATTTTTAACTTTCCTCTACCAGACGCGTTTCGCCCTTCTGGTGTGGGGCATCGTCAGTGGCTATAAACAACATAATATTTTGATCATATTTGTGTATGCGAATCTAGTACATTAATTATATACATATATTCATGCTGTAATATTGTATCATCTGTATGTTCAATCTGTTATAATTATTCTATATATTGTTTTCATAGTATCTATGTTCAAACATAAATTCACTTGTTAATACTAAATTATCTGTACAGTTACAAAGTTATGTACATACACTCTACAATTTTTAGTAAGTAGAGTGTATGTACATAACTTTGTAACTGTACAGATAATTTAGTATTAACAAGTGAATTTATGTTTGAACATAGATACTATGAAAACAATATATAGAATAATTATAACAGATTGAACATACAGATGATACAATATTACAGCATGAATATATGTATATAATTAATGTACTAGATTCGCATACACAAATATGATCAAAATATTATGTTGTTTATAGCCACTGACGATGCCCCACACCAGAAGGGCGAAACGCGTCTGGTAGAGGAAAGTTAAAAATAAAACCAGTTGTTAGAAGACGGATTTTTATTTTAAAAAATATTTATGGAATAATTAGGATAGCAACTGGGCCAACTCAATACCTCAGTGGAGATTCTATACAGGTTCAGGAAGATTTAGGAGAGGATCCGACTGAGTCCCAGCTGATACCAGACAAAAGAAAACAACAATCTGATTTAACAGGTTTTACACTGGATACAGCACAACTAAACAACAACGGAGATTTGGCCGGGAGTAGATCGACGCTCAAGGAAACCCAACAGCGCGGTAACGCACAGGATTATCGACAACTTTGGCTCTACCCAACACAAGTGCCAGTTACACCCATAGCCCAAAACCCATATCCTCCAAGGATGCAGGGGATAACGAATTATCCCAATACTACAAACGGGAAAAGCAGGCTAATTGAAGAGATTTTTAATCTAATCATGATAGTAACGAGACATATAAAAGACAGTGGGTTAGAGACACTGCAACTGGATGAAATTAGGAAATCTATCGAATTAATAGTACAACCAAATTATCCATAATAACAACTATGCAGAGGACAGGTGATATAAGACAACTACATGTGATTCAGTGGAACGCCCGAAGTGTTAAGGCCAAATGGAATGACCTCACCAATTTAATGAGTGAATGTAAAGCAAATATCGCTATAGTTTCAGAAACATGGTTGACAGAAGATACTAGGATAAGAGACAGACAATATAAAATGTTTAGAAAAGATAGGGAGGACGGATATGGTGGAGTAGCAGTCATCATAGCAAAGAATATAGTAGCTGTGCCCAAAACACTGCAGTGCAGCAACGACAACATAGAAATCATATCGGTGGATGTGCTGAATCTGCATCAGATCAGGAATGTAACAGCTATTTATGTGCCCCCTCATGTTGGAACTCATGAAACTGAATGGAGCCAAATTTTCTCCCAACTCCCGGATAAAAGTATTGTAGCAGGGGACTTCAATGCGCACAGTAAGATGTGGTACGATGAAGTAACGGATCATAGAGGCGAAGAGTTAGCAAAAGCAATATGTCAATCAGATTTAGTGGTACTAAACACGAAGACCAATACCCGCATAGGAACACCATCCCAAAGACCCTCCTCGCCAGATATATCATTGGTATCGTCAAGAATGGCAATGAAATGCTCGTGGGTAGCAATGAATGACACACTGGGTAGTGACCACAGAGTGATCAAAATCTCCATAGAGTCGCAGCCCAACATTACGGCTCAAAATAGGGTAGACGGTCTCGAACATACGATAAACTACAGACATATTGACTGGCACAAGTATCAGCAAGAAGTTAGCAAAAGGTTGCTCAAATATCCTGGCATAACAGATCCGCAGGAAAACTATAACTGGTTTACAGAAACCATCAAAGCAGCGGCGAAAATTAGCGCGCCTGTTATGAAACACGGTGGTGGCGATACACATAAAAGGAAGCCATGGTGGACTCCAGAATGTTCGAAAGCGGTAGCAAGAAGAAGATTAGCCCTTAAAACATATCGTAAGAATATGACGTACCAAAACTTTATCAATCTTCGGAAGATAGCAGCACAAGCGAGCAAGACACATTAAGAAAGCGAAGAAAGATGGGTGGGAAAAGTTCTGCTCGGAATTAACCGGAGACATCTCAACATAAGAGCTATGGAAAAAGGTTAGATGGTACAAAGAACCAAAGCAAAGTGCTGAGAGCATAAGAGTAAATGAAGAAACAGCTGAACAATTTATGGATAAAATAGCTCCCGCTACGGTAGAGGACGCACCGCTGGTAGTGGCAGATAGCAGCGAACCTTTAATACATAATAACAGCAACCTAGATAGACCCTTTACCCTGACAGAGATGGAAAACAGCCTAAAAGAGAAAGATACAGCTCCAGGGATAGATCAAATATCATACTCCATGTTGTATAATCTACCCCATAGTGGCAAAGAACTGTTACTGACAATACTAAACAATTTATTCAGGCAAAGCGAAGTACCACATCAATGGAGGAGAATTAAAATCACTCCGGTACCCAAAAACGGAAAGGATCCTAATTTACATACATCGTACAGACCCATATCACTGATATCATGTGTTTGCAAATTGATGAATCTGATGATAAAACAGCGAATGGAATGGTATGTGGAACACCGTGAACTCCTAGCAAATCGTGTGATGGGGTTCAGAAAGGGATATAGTACTATAGATGCAATAGCCACATTAATAACAGATATACAAATAAGTAACAGTTACAACTCGTACCTTATAGCTGCTTTCCTGGATATACAAAATACATACGGACAGGTCGACATTACGGAACTGGTAAAGGTGATGCTGAAATGCGATATCCCAAAAACAATAGTACAATGGTGTACGAATTATCTTTCACTAAGGATTCTGGAGCTTAAGATGTACAGGGGAGAGGTAATAGTTAGACATGTCTTCTCTGGTTTACCGCAAGGAGACCCCCTTAGCCCACTATTGTTTATTATTTATATGCACAATGTGTTCAGCAAGCTGAGTAGATCGATTTTGTACATACAGTACGTTGATGATGTGGTGGTATACGTAAGAAATAGAAAGAAAGAAAAGGCAACACGAGAATTACAAAATGGCCTAAACAGTATGACAAATGCTCTGCAAGAAAAGAAGATGGAACTGTCACCTGAAAAAAGTAAGCTAATGGTATTTACAAGACACAGAGACACAGAAGATGTTAGGATAATACTCAACGGTAAAGCTCTTACCGCAATACACCAAGTGAAATTTTTAGGGATGTGGGTAGATATGAGATTAACATGGAAGAAGCACGTAATGGAGTTACACGGCCAAGCAATGAAACGAATTAACATCCTGAAAGGGATAGCTAGTAATCATTGGGGAGCCGATCCAACAGTGTTACTGCGCCTGTACAGACAACTAATACGTAGTAAAATGGACTATGGGTGCATGCTATATGATGCAGCTGCTACATCAACCCTAGCCAAACTAGACCGCCTACAATCATTGGCATTACGCATAAGTGGAGGATTCCTACGTACAACCCCCGTTAACGCACTTCAGATGGAAACAGGTACACCACCGCTCGCACTCCGACGAAGTATGCTTTCCAGACGTTTTATCTTGAAAGTCAGAGCTATGATCAACCACCCATTAAATTGGAAGCTAGGGGCTTTTAGCCAAATTATGTATAGGAAATACTGGAGAAAAAAGGCAACCCCAATTACAGTTAAAATTACAATGAAATGAAAGAATGGCCAATAAAACAACATAAAATGAATCCAGCGTTTATAGGGGATACGTGGCCCCAAATAATCGAGGTCCAAACACACGAAAGGATAGGCAAGCTAGGAGCCAAGAAAACAGATAATATTACGATAGATTTTTGTAAGACGACGTTACAAATCCTGAATGAGAAATGGAAGACATGGAGTAAAATTTATACGGATGGCTCCAAAATCACAGGCTCAAATACGAGCGCAGCGTTTTACGAAGAAAAATCAGATGTTGGAAAAGCAGTTAAGCTACCGGTGGATATGTCAGTGTTCTCAGCGGAGCTATATGCAATATTAGAAGCCATCAAATATGCACTGGAAACAGGGGAAGAAAAGATATTAATCTGCTCCGATTCACTAAGTTCACTATTATGTTTAAAAAATGAGCCAAAAGGGAAAACAAAGAACCATCTAGTATATGACATCATAAATGAGCTAAGCAAAGCACAACAGTTAAAGAAGAAAATAGAATTTCAGTGGGTACCGGGACATGTAGGAGTAGTGGGGAATGAAAATGCTGACCACCTTGCAAGGGGAGCAAAGGAACATGAAAATATCGATGGCAGGGTACCATATAGAGACTTACTAAGTAAAATCAGAAATCTACAGATGAAGGAGTGGGAAGAAGTAGGGGAGGTCCAATTCAGAACCAAAGGTGCCTGGTACCATGCAATACAACACAGCATACCGAAACAGCCATGGTTTAGTGTAAAGGCAAGTAGAAAAGAAATAACAATGATAAACAGGTTGCGTTCAGGCCACGTTATGCTAAACTCCAAAAAATTTATACTGGGTTTGACAACATCACCGAACTGCGAGCATTGTGGGGCATATGAAGACATAGTGCATCTTGTGGTGGAATGCCGCAAATACAGCGAACACAGGAAATCAATCTTACAGAAAGACGGAGGCAATAAGATAACAGACTATGAGAGCCTACGACAATTTCTAGGGACTCCTACGGTAGATAAGATAAAACAACTATGTAAATATATATCTAAATGTAATAGGAAAATATGATGTATTATAAAGGAACGTAGTATATTTCATATCAAATGGACTAATTTTGTATGTTTGTGGGGAATGGGTATGTAAATATATGTATGGGTATAGATATGCAAGTGTTCGTGTATGCGTCCATGTAAAGTGTATATATGTAGATATGAGAGCTACTTTGTACAAGAGAACACAAATTATTCTTTAAGGAATTTTTGTTTGTGAGCAGGAATATTAATAATTCGTGTTAAAATAAATAAGGTATCTCTTATATTATTGCTCGATTTGAACTATTTTGATGAGGAAACTATCAAGTTTTCCAAATCCAGTACAGGATGATAGGAAAATGTTTGTGTGGAGAAATAATGTATTATAAACAGATGTACAATTCTGAATATCAATTAGTTTTTTGTATGAAATATATAAGGACTTAGATAGACAACTTAATAACAAAAGATAGAAAGCGGGCGAAAAATTAATTTTTTGGATGCCCCTGTTTGTACTATGTAATGGGTATCATGTATATGCATAATATAAAATGTATAGGTAATATGTAAAGTTCTAGTTCCTTCCAACACTAAATAATGATATGGGGATTATATGTTATTATTAAAGATAGAAGGATAAAAGTAAGAGAAGTATGTAAAAGTTTTTATTGCTAATTGTGTCTTAAAATGATGGCCAAACAAGAGTTGATTTCTATGCAAAATGTATTAATGTCAACTGAGCAAGAATGTATTTTTTGTATTTTGGTCAAAAATGTAACATTGTTAGCTGGTCAATATTGGCGAAAGCCAAGGACCAAATAAAATAAATAAATAAATAAATAAAAAAATAAAATAAAGTGTATAAAATTTGTGTAGATCGTCGTGAGTAAATAGTGTATCAAATTAAATCTTAGTTTAAGAATCTGTAAAGGGGTTTTAAAATCAGATTATTGTATGGCATTGTTGTCCGCGAGATCCCATAGGATTGTTCTGCCACCAGTTGACAGAGTTTTCAATTTGCCGCGCAATGCGCCCCCAGTGACGAACTAACTTAAGCCAGTAAGCCTATCGGGTACAGGGGACCTACAGTTTAACGTGGAATCCGAATGACGGAAGCGTTCTGGCGCACTTCACATTACACAGTAAGTTGTGCCACAGATGGAGATCGGATTTATGGCCTATGTCAATGCCAGCTGATACCGAGATTCGAACTGGGATCTTTTGAACTTCCAGTCAGACGCCTTAACCTTTAAGCCAATAGATCACTGGTGCATGCAGACACAAGGAAGACCCAGTCCACCTAAGAAAATAGTGTTGCCACCGAAAACAACAGCAACATTGCAGACATATCCACCTATATGTATATATTGGCCACAACATCTTCACAGATGATAGTTGTTATCGCCAGGGTTTAGTGCACCACATCTTCTTTTGTGGCTGAATAGCCCGATGGCGGCGCTAAAATTTTTGCCACATCTATCGCACGCGAAACAGGGGTCCGGTGGATGTACTCCCTGTTACGAAGCTTATTCAGCTTTATATATGATGCGCCATAAGCGGCTTGTGCTGACGCAAGCCTCCCCCACAGAGCGTGGTGGGTGAGCGGCCTCGCATTCTGGAGGACGGCGGTTCGATCCCCGTCCGGGCATCCAGATTTGGGTTTTCCGTGGTTTCCCCAAATCACTCCAGACGAATGCCGGGATGCTTCCTTCAAAAGGCCATGGCTTTCCAGTGCCATCCCGCCCCTAATGACCTCGACGTCGAAGAGGCGTAAAGCCATAAGTACAACAAAAAAAAGTCTCCCAGTCAAAAGAGCGCATTCCGAATCTCTCCAATCACGTTTGCAGGAGTCCTTAAACCTTAGCTTCGGGCGCCCTACAGGTCTCGTAATATTAGCATTTTGACTGAGTATGACTTTCCGTGGTAGTCCTTCAGAATCTATACTATGGACGTGGCCAAGCCAGCGGAGTTACTGCCTAAGTGTGGAAACAACAAAGTAGAGGACTTTGAATTTTGAATGGTATTATCTGTTGAATGTGTCAGAAGCGGGCGATATGGAACTGCAGTTCTCCCAATTTTCTCATCTGCCTGAATGTCAAGGGTGTCGATAATGTTGTTACAAACAGAAGATATCCATTCAGCGGTAATCCCGTGAAAGAAACTAAGTCAGTGATCACGCAGGAAAGGAGAAGAAATTAAAAATTGTGCAGGCTACATCGAACTTGTCGTATGTGAAACGTTATTAGTAGGCACCAGCATGCATGCGGAACCCGATACAGAGAATATCACGATATGACTCATTCTTTGACCAAACAAACACTTTGTGAGGAACCGAGCTGGCCCGTTGCCTTCCTTGTTTTCGTGATCAGTTCGGGTTCGCTCAGACTGTCCGGTGCGGCCTTTGAGAAGTTGAATCCATATGTGAATGATCCAGGATCATTAAATGGGACTGAGTTCCTTGAAATTCTTCTGAAAGTCCATGCAGGTGACGCAACAATGGTTGCCGTTGTGACTTGCACCAGAGAATGAGTTTCTGAGAAAAGCTCTTGTGGTTTGTTAGTAGGTGAATACATGTTAAGAATGTGACGAAATCAACATTAAATCATATCTAACGAAAACTGCGATGTTTGGTGAATTCCTAGAACAATCATGTCTGAGAAATTGGTCATCTTGATAGACGAGATAATTTTCAGAAAAAAAAAATAGTTACATCAAGCCGAGATCACATAATGAACCTGGTAACGATTTTATTCTATGATGCATTAGTCAAGTCATTTCTCTACCGTAGTGGTTGTTAGCAAAAGAGTATACTTCTGTTTAATACCGATGCATTGCTAGACTACATGAAGTACAAATGTTTAAGGATTACTTAACAAGATCTTCAGAGTATTGTTGAATCTATTACAGCGTCGCTTATATTGTTACTAATCCTTGTTTACAATTACCGATTAGGCTCTTGTACGTGAACGTAAGAACTGAATAACACCATATAAATTTATATTATATTCAAGATCTAATATCAGTCTCATTTATAAGCATTTAGACAATTTGAGTTTAATAATGTTTAAATTAATACTTTCCTTTTCATTAGTATCAAATTAAATGACTCTGATTCTTATACTGAAACATTTATTTACACGTTTAACAACACAATAATTTGCTGTAGTTTTGACAATTCCTATACACTTCATACATTAACGGATTGATGTCCTAATTTTAGACTTTTTTTATCGTATAATATTAGTCTTATTAGTTTTTATCAGACCGCAGTCCATAAAATTTCGGGTTTTTTCAACAAATTCCACGCAGTGTCTGACTTCTTTTCCAGTGATGTTTTCTGCTATACTTCAACCAAAGATAAAAAGCTTCCCTACTCAAAGAAAAATATGTACACAAACATATAGTTCAAACTCCTTCAAATAATCCGATCACATGTTGTAGAGAAGGACTTTCAGATTTACGAAGAATAACTAGATTTTATGACCATATGTGTCTAGTATAAATCAAATAATCAAACAATTAAGCATAAAATAAATTTCAAAGGTATTCGGCAGATTGCCAATTTCTTCAGTTTAATAAAGGTCCAGGAATTTATCTAAAAAGGTTATAGTCTACCACAATTTCAAGAAACTGCAAAAATATGTTGTAGGTACTTTACAATGCATCATTTGTCCTGAAGTGTCACGATGCAGATCTAATATAAAAAAAATGGGGTTACACTACTGAAACCGAACTATGTGAATGTGGTGAGCTGCAGGACCCACTACATCTTCTGGTATGCAGGAATCTACCTGACACCTGCACTATCGACGACCTTTTTAGGGCAAATGAGAAGGCCATCAGGATTGCGGAATTCTGGTCACATTCCATTTAATTGTGTTATATAGGCCATAAGCTTAATATTAATTAATTTTATTTGTTTTGATTCAACTTGTATTGTTATGTACTGGACACGAGAAATAAATAATAATAATAATAAATGAATCATTTAGGAAAAACAGTAGGAGAGGGCTATTGTAAACTATTATCGCTGAACGTATAGATCTGATAGTTTCGTCAAACTAAAAAAAAATATCTTTGGTTCTGTTAAGGTCCACACTCAGAATCAAAATTGAATAACACACTCGAAATAATTTCAGGTGATACTCCAATGTGAAACAGCATGATGATACCATCACCACTATAAAAACTAAATACATAGACACAAGCGAGCAGCTACTGAGGGGCGGAGACGAATTCCATTCGTTCCTTTTCCCCAGACCTCTCACGACGTCGACGAGGCGGGTGGCTCCTCACCTCTTCTCTCTATATTATAAAACCTTTGTTCGTTTGCTCACATAACAACTGGTGGCGAGAAGAATAATATTTGCTTGTAGTTTTTATCCATGGCCTGTGGAATTTCAAATGTTATCTTTTTTCTGTAAGTATCATATATATCCTGTTTTTGATCATTACTGAAACACAATTCAAATGTGGTGTAATTATAAACCAAAACAACTAAATGATGCAGTATTGTCTGTTTATAACCATTAGAACAACGCAAATGTGCTACTTTATTTACCTTTTGGAATGAGACTTTGGCAACACTCCTTTAACAGTGAACAGAAGAGACACAATCTAGTTTACATCTCTCTAACTTCAGATAAGCCGGCCTCGGTAGCGCGAGGTCGCCGGTTCGAGTCTGGCCCAGGGGATGGGTGGGTAAATATAACATCAGGAAGCAGTGAAGCGAGAATACCTCCACTTTGTTACATTTGTATTTAGAAACCATTCTACATCTAATACAAGCACAAAGATATTCGTAAATTATTTCCAATGAAGGTAAATATAATACTTGTGGCGTTGCGGATGATCATGCATAGATTTGAAACCGCGACAGTGATTCCATCCTAAAACCAGACCATCATTTTCAGTTCAAACTCTTCCCTACGAAGTGGAAGTATAAATACCGTAGAAACAATCTCCGATTTTACTTTACGACATTGAAAAAGTACAAGGTTTTAGAAACTGATTTCTTCCTTGAGAATACCTGCACAGTATGGAAATCGGAAGTGCTGGCATAAAAATAATTACTGCATTAATGGGCGACATTGAAATTTGGTCAAATACTACCTCTAAGATAGTACACGTACCAAGATTTTTAAAAAGGTTCCACGTGCAATTCGTTAAGACTAATTTAAAACTGAACTCTATAATTTACAGTTTCGACTTGGAAAATATAAATAACCTAAGCCACTTGTTGCCATTGATCTAGAACCGACTAAAAAGCTTAAGATGCACTCTGCTTATCCAAATTTATTCGTATGGAAACAGAACTTAAAAGAAAATCATGCTCTGTGCCAGAATACGTATGCTGTCTAAAATTTTGAACAAATTAAAGACTATTGTCGCAATGAACCCACTGCGCAAAATGCGATGCACATCAAAAAAAATTGTAATGGTCAAAACCAAAGTCTTCTTCGCTGAATTGTGTAAACCATGACGTGAAACATTCACTCAACTTCAGAGGCTGCGAATAATACTAAATGCTTACCTGCATCGTATGACCTGAAACAGTTTTAATACTTCTAAAACTAACAATATTCCTCAGCAGATAGTACAAAAACCAACCTCCAACAGCAAACTTCAACAAAAGGACGTCAGATCCCACCGAGGATGGTGGGTGAGCGGTAACGCTCTGGCTTCGCATTCGGGAGGATACCGCTTCGAATCCCCGTCCGGGCATTTGCATGGTTTCCCCATATAACTTTCCTTCAAAAACCCATGGCAAAATTCCTTGCCGTCACCAATCAGACCAATAATCTCTCAGCCAACTCCTCAGTCTTTCCTTCAATCTTCAAACATCATCTTTCCTTATATGAAATACATTAAATGAATAAGATTACCACTGCCATTAAGTCTCCAAGAGTAGAATTTCAACTGTATCTGAGACAAATTAACAAAAGTGTTAGATATTATGAAAAGTAAGCAGGTGGTGCGTCGCATTGGTCTAACAAACTATAACGGTTGCCTGAAACGTTCTTAACGTTGATTACAGGTGAAAATGTTATCAGTACACTGAAAAACTTGAAAATTTTGCAGTTATCACATTCCACAAACAAATGTACGTATCTTATCACATATTTTATTGCTACAACCTGCTTAGTATAACCTAAATTTAAGGCTGAGAATTTTCCAGACACTCACCAGTCATCTTTACCAATATTCCGATCAAACCAGTTTCAAAGGAACTGGCCAAAGTTGATAAAACTCACTGAGGAATGCTTATCAGCTGGCTGAAAGTGTTCTCCAAAATAAATCATAAAGATTACTGAGTAACTTAAACAGTAAGCATGGAATATTAGATTATCCAATGACATCACCTAGAATTTTGCGCCTTCTAAATGCGACTGACAGTCCGTCTGTAATGACCTAGATGTAAAGCCCTACAAGAAAAGGGTACTACCAAGCATGGTGGGTGAACGTTCTGCCCTCGTGTTGGGGAGGACGCTGGTCCGAATCCCCGTCCGGGCATCCAGATGGTTTCCTCAAATCACTCCATGGCTGAATTCCTTCACTTTCCTTGGCCCCAGTCCTTTCCTATCTCTAATGACCTCAACATCGACGAGGCGTAAGGCCATAAGAAAAAAAAAGGATATTTGCAGGTCTGCTAACAGTTTGGAACCAACTTACTGTTCATATTGTTGTGACTTGTGGTCACCATTTCATTAGAGAGTAGTAGATTATTCATTTCAGTTGACGACAGAAAGAACGTAAAAATGTGTAAGGTCAGAAGCAATGAACTGCCGACCAGTAGCCAGATGACTCATCAGGAAAGTTCCTTAGACAGCAATCGGCGGTTGCCAAAAGCTAAAATTCTGCATCGAACCGGCTAGTGATTGGTTTTAGGTTATCCCCACCAATCCCTTGACCGAGCGGGAGTGTTGAGTGAAAAACCAAGGCAGAGGCCGACTGGCTCTCATTTTCACTCAAGCAGTATGAAAGTTTATCCAGTTGTGATCTTTCCTGGCATTGGTCACCCATGTGAGCTATCCATCCATTGCATGACGGCGTGTTATTTAGAGGACATAGGCCGAAATTCTGCTCTATCACCTGCAACCCGTTACCTTGGATAAAAAAAATTTAGAGGTATTCTGATGTACCGTAGTTTGCGGTGACCCTGGTCTTAGGAAGACTGGGATCGTTGTGGGGTGACGTGGTGCAGCCCTACCGTCGGTAGCACTCATTGCCAACGCCCTGGCAGTAAGACCGAAGGATCACGGAAGTAGGACCCGTGGTACAGGGAGGTGACGCGACCCTGATGGGAGGCAACGGACGGTACCGGTAAGCTGGCCTGATCTGGCAACGGCCGGGGTCGTCTTCATATTGTATAGATTGGCCCTCGCTGGGACCGGTGATCAGTGATCAAGGAACTTGTGGTCCCCTTGCCACTGGTATGAGCCATTTGCTGCCAAAGTAGGTCCTCTTATATGTGGGGACTGGTAGTGAACGGGTCCGAACATATGACCCAGGTGGGGCAGCGACACCACTAGAGCGCTCGGCGCGGTCGTGCACCATGGCGGTGCTCTGTGAAGCCTGGACGAGTGTGTGGGAACCCACGCCCTTCAGAGATGTAATTATGCTGATGGTTGGTGTGTAAGAGAAAGCACACTAGGGGCTTGTCTCGTGGCACGTGGCCTGGTGGACGGCTGGCGGCTTCGTGCTGCTGGCCGATTGCTGGGAGGCGTGCCCGGTGCCAATCCCGCACTGTTCCTCGGTCGCTTCGGCTTCTGCCTTGCTCCTGCGGGGGCGGGTGGGGCCGGGTGCACGTGCGATGAGCAGAGATGCTTAAGCTATACGGCCAGGTCTTCGGTCTGTTCGTGGCGGGCGCTGACCCCGCGTGTCTCCCCGTGGGCACCCTTAATGGGTGGCGAAACGCGCATTGCTCACCGTCCCCGGTGTAATGGCGGGTAGTTTGGAAGAGTCTATCTCCTGCAGTGGTGGTGGAGCTTGGTGGTGGGTATTTGGGGGGTATCCGTGAGGAGGTTTAAGCACGTATGCAGTTGCCTAGTTGCCTCCGTTGACCGGACCGACATTCCCTCTGCTCTGTCTGTACCGTAGTCTGGAGATGAAAAAGTCACTGTTCTTGTAGGAATATGATTGAATTTAATCATCTAGCTAAAAGCACGGCTTTGAAGTGGCTCGCGAAGTTTTGTTATACCATAAGAAATATTATATACATTAAAGAAATTAAAATAATAATAATCATAAGAATTTTAATATTTAATCTTCACAAACTATCATCAAAATCCGTGCTTTTAGTTTGCTGAAAAAATAATTAGGCACATTTATAATAAGACGTAATCCTTAAATATTTAGAATATCAATTTATTTAATTTGTTTTTAATCAGATACGAAATTTTTGAGTCGAGTTTCTTCCTGTTTTTTACATTTTAACATGTTTAAATTTTTAATATTACTACTAATAAAATCTTCTATTTAACGCTAGGCTTTCTAAAGTTTTTAGTCTCAATAATCCAACATAATTTAGTTAACCAACAGAAGTTTATGACTATAGTTGATTGTAGATCATTTCTAAATAGTGGGACTTTGCAGACTTTGCCATGGCCAACCAACACAGAAATAATTATCACTCAATACTGGGAATTCGAGATGAGAGGGGGATGATACAGAAAATACGGAATACTTTTATGTTGATGAAAACAGCTTTCATTGAGCCACTTTACCAACAGAAAATAGTCGATATTTTAATCAGTGGCTCGGTGATCTTGGAGACGTAGCCATTATCTTTGACATGCAGACAGCATTGTCGAGGCGAATTATGAGTGACTGCATTGTATATTAGGCCCTCTCGTTTTATCAACTACTCTATGGTTCTTGTGTTTGTCTTCATTAAACTACCAACCTGCATGCAATTTTTGTTTGTTTCGGTTACAGAAACATATTTCCCCCTTTAAACAGTTCTCAAAATCTCTCGTATTCTTTAATTTTCATTAAACTTTGTATAGATTATTATTAAAATTATATAATTATTTAAATAACTGATTAAGGGAGGCAGCGGGATTTCTTTGGGGGGATTCTGTGATAACTGTGGCGCCGCAATTTGATGATGGATTCTTATGTAACTCGACGAGGCAAATTGAAAGTAAAGAATAAAATTTTCAATAACTCGCTTAGTTCTCAAGATATATTGTTTCAAAATTGACATGGTTAGGATGAAATGCGTCCTGGACCAGAAGAAAAATTTCGTCATAGCCCAATTTGATGATGAATTGACGAGACAAATCGAAAAATAAAGAATATTTTTTTTTCATGTTTCACCTAGTTCTCGAGATATTGTATCTCAAAAGTGAGGATGTTAGCATGAGATCTGGCCTGGATCAGAAAAAAATTCACCACAACCATTATATCTACACCGTGGAAGTTCACTATAGGTGTTTTTATTTTCTTCCTAGTGGGTGTTGTTAGGTTGAACTAGAGGTTGTGCCTAAAGAAAGGTCACCAAACGCGCAAGTAACTATACCTACAACTAATTTTTGCCATCCTATATCTCGAAAACCAAGCAAAATATCAAAAACTTTTATTCTTTATTTTCGATTTGTTTCATCAACTTCTATAACAATTCATCATAAGATTTTGGCGCCACAGTAATGATAGAACTGCCTTTCTTTGTATTATTACAAATCGCTGCATCCACATTTACACAAGTCGCAGATTCATTTACACAGAACATTCAGCAAACATAGATCATCATTAATACAAAAAAATAATATCTCTCATTCTAGAACATACGTTCAGATTCTCTCAGTGTAGTTGTGGCAACTTTATTATAGATTAAAGTTTAAAGCGTATCAGTTATGTGTACCTTCCTTTCATTTTTTAATTTTGACTTTGATTAAACTTCACATAGTTTATCATTAATTTTTTTTGCTTTTATCAGTCTTTGGACTGGCTTGATGCAATCCTCCATCCTTTTCCTTTCTTGTGCTAATCTCTACATATCCCTTACAACCCACGTCCTCAATTATCTGCTTCATATATTCGAATCTCTGTCTTCCTCTACAGTTCTTACCTTCGGCCGTGCCATCCACCAGCAAATTAAACAAGCCAGCATGTCTCAAAATATGACCTACCAGCCAGTCTCTTCTTTCTGTAAGCTTCTTCCACAAACTTCTTTCCTCACCCATCATTTCCAAAACTCGTTCATTTCTTACTTTGTCAGTCCACTTAATTTTCAGCATTCTTCTGTAGCATCACATTTCAAATGCTTCAGTCTTCTTTCTTTCAGGTATTCCTAAAAGTCCATGTATCGCTACCATAATGTACTGTACTCCACACATAGAGTTTTAAAAAGTATTTTCTAATTCCAAGATCAATATTTGAAACTAAAATATTTCTCTGTTTCATGAAGGCTTTTTTTGCTAGCGCTATTCCGCTTTTAATATCATTCCTACATCGGCCTTCGGTTGTAATTTTGCTTCCCAAATAACAGAATTCACTTTCTTCTCCAATTGCATTCGATCCTATTTTTATATTTAATCTACTAGTATTGGTATCATTTCTACTACATTTCATCACATTAGTCTAGCTTTGATTTATATTCAGGCCAAATTCTTCTTTCAGTATTTTGTTCATGCCATTCAGTAATTTCTCAATATCCTCAGCCCTTTCTGCTAACAAGACAATATCATTAGCAAATCGTAGCATACTGATTTTTTCTCCCTGAACACCTATGCTACATAGAAATTTTTCTTTTACTTTCTTTATTGCTTCCTCTACATACAAGTTGAATATTGACGGGGATAGACTACAACCTTGTCTCACACCCTTTTTGACTGAAGCTTGTCTCTCATGATTCTCTACTTTTATTACAGCCACTTGATTTTTATATAGTTTATAATGTATTCTTCTATCCCGATACTGTAGACCTGACTTCTTTAAAATTTTGAATATCTTGTCCCACCTAACATTATCAAAAGCTTTTTCAAATCAACAAGTTCCACAAAAGAATCTTTGTTTTTCTTGATGCGCCATTCAAGTATCATTCTTAAAGCCAGAACTGCTTCCCTTGTACCGCTATTTTTCCTAAACCCAAACTGATCTTCATCTACTATGTCTTCTATTACCCTTTCCATTCTTCTGTATATTATTCTGGTCTTGTAATTTTTCTATCCATGAGCAGTCCCCACCCGGAGATCCGATTGGGGGACTATTTTACCTCTAGAATATTTTACCCATGAAAAAGCCATCATGATATATGTAATTTGAAAGGATTACATGTTCTCAGGATACCCTTTGGGTCTTAAATTCAGTGGTTTCCCGTTGCCTTCTGCATCCCCATGCCGTTGATAATTTTTGATTCATACACCTTCATGGGCCGTTTTCAACCCCAAGGGCAAGGGGGTGCCGTGGACCGCTCCCCGCTCGTCAGCCCTCTTTTAGGAGGCCGTCGGCAAGCAGTGGGCGACTCCTCATACCGGGAATCTTCCAGTCGCCAGAGCCTTGTCCGGGCAAACAGGGTGCACCACGTGAAGGAGAGGTTGACATTTGGTTGGAAAAGGGTAGCATAGTCTCTCCCAAACCCTTACACCCTAGTATATAGTGATTTAAATAACTGATAAAGGGAGAGTGGGATTACTTTGTATAACTACAATACCGCTGCATCTACATTTACCCAAGGTACAGACTTATTTACAAAGAACATTCAACAACCATAGATAATAATCTTTAATTTGAAAAATTTAATTAATATCTCTCTTTCTGGATAATAAGTTCTCACTAGTGATGTGCCGGATATCCGTATCCGGATCCGTATCCGCGGATATCCGAGGGAGAAAAAAGATCTGTATCCGTATCCGAATCCTTTACTTTTTTTAGCGGATCTTTAACGGATCTTTTGTATAGAATTTCATCAAGCACGTATACAAAACTTTAAAGATAGTAATGAAATACTATTAACTTCAATTCCAATTACTTTGTGTTTATTAAAATCTCATATCTGACACATTTATATTGCAAAAATTAATTATTTAAACATTTATTTTACTAGGTTACCAAAGGTAACTGGTAACTTACCACTGTAGTAATTTTTAAGGTATTATTTTAACTATATAGAGAGATCAGACTTCTAATCTTTGTGATTTGCTAGCTGAAATTGTTATTAAGGTACTGTTAAAGTGTTTACATCAGATAAAACAATCACTTTTACAAAAAACTTAAAAAAATAAATCTTATAGTTAAAATGAAGTTTTGTAAATTGTACTTCAAAAAGAGTAACATGACAGCTTTGAAAGTCTATTACGATGAGGATCGTAAATAATTTCAGCTGCACTGAAAAACTGCTCACTTGAAACGCTTGTTGCAGGTGATGATAAATATGTGCGACTCATGTGTCATAGACCTCCAAATTTTTTACTATTATTGCTAACAGCTTTTTTAACAACCAGGTGCAGCTGATGTGTTGTACATTGAATATTATCTACGCCAGATAAAGTGCAGGCACGCCTCATGTTGGATCCCCCATTTCTTACCATGAAGTGTACATTCTGGTTGGGATTCCCTACTCTTCAAACATACTTTGAAATATTGCCGAAATCTCCGCTTTTAAAGCGATATTTTTTCTTATAAAATATTTTGTAATGTTAAGGATGACAATGAAACACCTGACCAAAAAGCCTACCAGATATATGATATACAGGAAATTTTCTCAAAATCCTTCAACACGTTCTTTATTTTCGGTCGTGAAGTTCGCTGCAAATAAATTACGTAAAATATTTCCTGCTTTTTAGAACATAATTTGCAACAACAAGATCCATCAATCGTCGGAACCCAAAATCTTCTACGTGTTGAAAAGGTAACCAAATAAAGCTATCATTTCCGCATTTAAATAGTTAATTTTTATTTTGCAATGTTCCACATTTTGACTTTTTCTATGTATTCGTTTAAAAAACTTCTAAATTCTCTATTTACCGTTTTTAAAGACGTTCCCTGCTGAATGCTTTCACCGGCTATCTTCTTAGCGGAGTCTTCTTTTAAAAATAACTAATATTTCTGTGGGTGTTTCGTCTGAAGGTGGTTTTTTAACGAAGTTGTACCTTTATGTCAATACATTCCTTGACAAATTTTGTATTTAGCAGATTCGTCATTTATTATCGTAAAATATTTCCGTATTACACTACTATACCTTTTTTGTAGAAATTGTTTTAATTTTAATTTAACTTACAACTTGACAAAAAACACAAACGTATATAATCTACGCTGTCCTATGTCATCTTAAAATTTCAACATAAACTCGCACAGTGCAAGGTCAAAACACGTCGCGTATGTTGGATGTTCGTTGATAATAGATAGTAGCTGACGACTTTTTCACTGTCGGTACAAGTTGAGGAAGTTGAGATCCGTATCCGTATCCGTATTCGCGGATCTAGGCACTAATTATCCGTATCTGTATCCGTATCCGCGGATATACATTTTTAACGATCCGGCACATCACTATCTCACATAGACATCGAACCTACAAACTATGCTTTTGGTGAACAATTTATTTAATTATGCTGCCGTTATCGTTGCGGTGGTAAGTTGTTGCATCAGGATCTTCTCTCACATGTATTACGTATGCACTTGATGGAGGCATATAATCGTCACACTGTAATTCCACAGAATGCCAACAGTGTCTTCAAACTGCAACACTTTCCATGGACACACTTGGAAGCAATAAAAGCAAAGCCACATCGCCGTGCGGCACTCTCAACAATAGCTGTCTGAAACCACGTGACACTGCCGCCTCTGGTTTCTCTCAGCATGCACGAATAAAAATAATGAAAAATTGTTGTATTTTTTTTGCAAAAATAATGACTGATGGTACATCTAGAATTGACTTTGAATTAGTATGTTCAATTTAACGTCTTTAGGTGGGACAGTTTTTTCAAAAAGTGTACCACAAGGTGCGCACAATGTGTCGCCTAGTGTAAGGGCTCGCTTCGCTTGCCCTAATGAACTTCATTGACACAACTTCTAAGACACTTACGTTACATTGACACTAGCTTACCATACATATCACAAGGTATTATAGCTTGTGTACGGAGAGGCTGTGTTCGCGGCATACAACCTCCTCCACGCTCTCCTCGGGCCCTGCCATCTAACAATCACCAAACTAACTGTACACCGTGGAAACCCAACATTATTACAAATCAAGTTACAAACATTAAACCGATCGAGGTGGATGAGCGGTAACGCTCTTGCCTCGTATCCGAGGGGACGCGGGTTCGAATCCCCGTCCGGGAATCCAGATTTGTATTTTCCATGGTCTCCCCAAGTCATGCCAGGAGAATGCAGGGATGCTTCCTTTAAAAGACCATTGCCGAATTCCTTCCCGTTCCTTGCCCTCAACGTCGACGAGACGTACAACCATAAGTAAAAATAAAACAAATATTAATACAGTTATTCAGTATAATTATAATTAAAAAGTTAAATAATATTTTTTTTTACTTATGGCTTTACGCTTCTTCGACATCGAGGTCATTAGAGGCGGGGTGGGACTGGGGACAAAGAACGGGAAGGAATTCGGGCGTGGCCTTTTGAAGGAAGCATCCCGGCATTCGCCTGGAGTGATTTGGGGAAACCATGGAAAACCAAAATCTGGATGCCCGGACAGGGATTCGGACTCCCGAATGAGAGGCCAGAGCGTTAACCACTCACTCATCACTCGCGGTCATACTTTAACAACAGAAAATGATTGTGGGTTTAGTAATCGTCAGTAGATCGCCGGCTGATAGCAGAAACCTAATAGATCTTGTAACAGGTGGGCTTTTTATTCCCCTTTAAGATGGTACACATCCTACAGAGCTACTCCTAGCAGAAGCCAGGTCCAACCATAGCCTACGTGAGCGCTCCTCATCGTTCGATCAAGACAATACAGAAAATTTGCAGCGAGATATCCCTGACATCCATTAGAAACAAGACATAAACCTTCTTTAAATATCCAGGTGTTTAAAACTAATTCTGATCACTGTTCAGTAGTATTTTCGTTACGAAACAATACCATGATTTTCGAAGTGAAAACATCTGTAGGCGGTCTGTAGGTTGGGGGTAAATCTATGAATTCGCGTCACCCAGGGGTAAATCTATGAATTCGCGTCACCCAGATGTTATGACGTGTTGTGCGTATAGTATGCGCGTTGGACGCTTTTTGGAACGCAGTTTTTGATGGAACATTGCATACGTATACTTTAAAACATCTAGAAAAATAATGTTTAAGCTTGATTTACAAAAACCTAAGCCCTCTCCTCCTTTCGCCCTCTCCTTAATTTTTATCAACGTTGTTCATATAAACCCACAGTTTTAATCCGATTTTGATAGTACTGAGCACACGTATGCTTCAAAACAAGGCGGTCTTATAGCTCAGCGGTTAAGGCTCTTACTTCCGAAAGTTTTTCTCCTGTCGCAGGTTCAAATCTCGTGGTGAGTAGGAATTTTTAGGAGTTGTATTTGATTATATGAGCTACGTCCGAAAGTTCCTTGGCTCTGTTTCTACGTTAAACTGTAGGCCTTTGAAGGAAGGAACTGGCCTTCCTGCCTCTGACACAATAGCTTGGTACATCTCCTTCGGGAAGATTCTACCAACCTTCGGATTTTTAGTTACTTCCTTAGGCGTGTTGGGAGATTTCTGGATGGGTAAAAATCTTATGAGTTCACGTCACCAACATGCTGGTATAACGGTCCGGTGGTTCAATGATTGAGTTGTCTCACTGGGGAACGAATAGTTCCCGGTTTGAATCCCTGTCTCGACGAGGATTTTCATAGACACTTAACCCGACTTTCAGCTCTGGCACAGCTTACTGTATAATGTGAAGCACGCCAGAACGCTTTCATGCTTCGGTTTCCATGCTAAAATGTAGGTCCCCTGTACCTGGTAGGACTACCGGATTAGGTTAAGGCGGCTAAGACTAGGGCGGAATGCGCAGGCTGTAGCCACCAGGTATTACTAGCTATACATATGACTTGTTGCTCGTATGATATTCATAGTTTTATGATTTCGGCAGTCCCCAATCATTTCCAACTGATTATATATATATATATATATATATATATATACGCCTCATCAACAGAAAACCCACTGTAAGCGAGCCGATTGTGTCTGAAGGGTTGAAATGGCGTAACGCAAAAACTACAGCAGTAATTTTAATGGGGTTTTCAAATTTTGACAGCTTATGGTCTGGCTTAAAATCAACAAAAATGTTTTATAACTCTATGTGAATGAGGAACGGAACAAGAAATTATTGGAGATGGCTTAAATATGCGCCATAGATCACTTTGTATTTGAAATAAGCACTCCTTTCAAGAGATGTTGACAATAGAGCACACTACTGCCCTTTGAATTGATTTATTTTTTGACTTCAGTTTTCTGAAATGTAGTACATTAAACTAAACGGAATACGTAAATCAAACATAATAAGCATTAATAATATTTAATTTACTGGAAACATCTTTGCGCTTAAATACATATTGACCTAAGTTGATACTAGTACTCTTTGGATTCTGTTTATGTTGTTTTTCTTCTTTGGAAACCTACAATTTTCCGATACATGATAAATTGAAATAAACGTAATTCGCTAGTCAACCCACTACATCATAGACTGACACTCCAATAACAGAAACCAAATTGTGGTATTTATTTTACAGTAAACATATTTGTACCTAATGTCGATATTAACTCCTGATAGCGTACTGTCGTTAATCAAACCACTACATCACAGATTAACGCTTCCATAAGCGTAACTAAATAGGCATTTTTAACTTACTATAAACAACATTGTGCTTAATTTCGATATTAATATCTGATAGGGTTTTGTTGTTTTATTCCGTATCAGCATTTAAAAATGTTACGGAAATGATAGTTTTGTTGTGACTATCATTATGTATAAAGATGAATGTATGTTTGTTTGTTTGTTTGTTCTTCATACAAATCCACAGTTTTCATCCGATCTCGATGAAACTTTGCACACTTATCCTTTTGAAACAAGGAGAAAAATACTGTCTACATTTTGTTGAAAAATTATCAGTATAAATAACACTTTTTGTCTCATAACTTCGAAATCTTTATATATAAAGATGAATGTATGTTTGTTTGTTTGTTTGTTTGTTCTTCATACAAATCCACAGTTTTCATCCGATCTCGATGAAACTTTAATTTTTTTTAATTGCAATGGAGCACACGCTCCGGTGGCAATTTCCCTACACACCCAACTTCCCCCTATCCTGCACCTCACCTACATTTGCCCTCTACAAATTTTAACTTTAAATTCTTTAACGTTTTCGGTAAGGTTATTCATCATTCCCCTTGGTAACTCATTCCAATCCCTGACACCCTTACCTAAAAAAGAAAATCTTCCCACACCCTTGTGCCTGAAATCGAGTGCCAGCTTGTGGTCATGGTCATCTTTTCCCTTCCATGCACTACTTTTCATACCTACTGCAATATCTTTCCATGCCTCATCGCCAGTATATGCCCTGTACACTCCCATTACCCTCCTCATCCTCCTCCTGTCTTGCAATGAATCCCATTCCAGCTCCTTTATCATATCTGTCACTGATTGCATTCTGCGATAATTTCCAGAAACAAATCTAGCAGCCCTTCTTTGCACCTTCTCCAACTCCTGTATTTGATACTCAAAATGTGGGTCCCATACTACACTACCATATTCGAGCAATGGTCTTACCAAAGTTTTGTAACCCAATTCCTTGACTTCTCTCGTGCATCCCCTCATCATTCGCTCCAAAAAGTGGCAGAATTTTGAAACCTTTTCCTACCACCTGACCAATGTGTCCTGCCCAGGTTAAGCTTGTTATCAAATTTAATGCCAAGATATTTACATTTCAAGTCTTCAGCAAGCAATTCTTTCCCCACCTTATATTCATAATTAACCTTTTGTTTTTTATTTGTGTATCTAATTAGCTGACTCTTCTTTGCATTTATCTTCATCCCATGTTTACCAACCCAACTAGATATCCTGTCCAAATCACCTTGCAACTGTTTACAGTCCTCTATCGTTTTGATTCCTTTTATACAGCATTATGTCATCTGCAAACAATCTAATTTCAGATAGTAAACAATCAATACAATTATTCATTAGAATAATGAATAGCAATGGTCCCAATACGCTACCCTGCGGCACTCCCATTTTTACTTCCACTTCCTTTGATACCGCATAGCCCACCCTAACTTTCTGTTTTCTACCTTTTAAAAATTCTTCTAACCCAGGAAATCACTTTCTCATCCACTCCAATAGTTTTTACCTTATTTACTACCATTTTATGGCTTACTCTGTCAAACGCCTTTGACAGATCTAGTGCTACACTATCAATTTGGCCTCCCTTGTCCATTTCATCTGAAATATCTTGCATATATCCCACCAACTGAGATTCGCATGAATATCCTTGCCTGAACCCATGTTGCCTACTTGAAAACCACTTACGTTCCTCACATACATTTCTGATGTGGTTGCATATCAATCTTTCCATTAATTTACCTACCACTAAGTCAAACTGATTGGCCTGTAATTTTCGACTCTATTTCTCACCCCTCCTTTATGTACAGGTACTACTATCGCACTTTTCCAGTCTGTGGTAAGCAGCAAGTATCCAGAGTCAATTTAAATAATATTTCAAGATAAGGTACAATGTCACATCCGACTATCTTTAAGATATCTGTAGTAATATTATCTGCACCAGCCCCTTTATGTTTTTTCAGCTTGCTTATTTCCTTCATGATTTCCTTCAGGATGAATTTCAAATTTTTTAGTATCTTCATTTCTAATTCGTATTGTTAAGCTCGTTCTCCGAATTAGACCTTCCCTGTTTCTGATTCATTGTCCCTAATGCTCTCACTAAACCAGTTACTTAAAATCTCTGCCTTTTTCAAATCCTCAGTAACTACTTCTCCATCCTTATCTATGAGCATCTCTACACCCTCCCTTCCCCTTAGTTTCCTGATATAGCCATAGAAATTTTTAGAAGCATCAGTCAATGGTCCTCGTGCACTGACAATACTCTTCATAAACCCATCTTTAGCCACTTTCTTTGCTGTTATTAAGTCCTTGTTTAGTTGTTTCAAATATTCCCTACTACCCTGCTGTCTCTTAACTCTGTTATGTTCTCTTCATACCAACCTCTTTAACCTTCTCACTTCCCTATTATAGTACACAGGTTCTCTACTTCTCTTTATGTTCTGCTTTGGAATGAATTTTTCTTCCCCCTTTCTTATTATCTCCTTGAACTCTTCCCATCTTGACTCTACTGTACTTGTGCCTTCCTTCCATTTGCTGAAACGTTCTCTGAAATATCTCTTCAAATTTGAAATCTGTGCCTTTTCAGTTTTGGCTGCTGGTTCACTGAATCCTCTAATATCCATCAGAACTGCGTCATGATCACTTATTCCTTCTGTTACTTGACACCCCACGAGGTTATCATCAGGCTTTATTAGGAATATATCCAAAATATTTTGCCCCTAGTGTTTTGCTCTACCACTTGTGTAAATCCTCCTTCTCTTATTAAGGTATTTGCAAATCTTTGTTCCCGTGTGTTATTAATCTTATTTCCTTCCCAGTTTACACCTGGTAAATTTAAATCCCCACCAATAATGACCATTCTATTCTCACCTCTGAAATCTGAGTAAGAATTTAATTTCTCCCCAAGAGCCTCATCTTCATCTGTCATTCTTCCACTGCGGTAAGCAGCCAACACCCTGATTCTTTCTTTTTTATTACCCCAGAAATCTACCCCAAGTAACTCATGGTCTTGATCTATGAATGCCAGTGAACTGTGGTAGTTTTTGCTAACCTAGTATGAAAACTCCTCCACCAATTGCTCCTCTATCTCTGCGGTACACTCTGTAACCATCAGGAAAAACCTCACTGTCTAGTACGTCTTCTTTTAACCAACTCTCTACCCCAATTATTATTTGTGGTTCGTGTATCTCTATTAAGTTTGCAAATTCGATTACTTTGTTCATTATACTTCTACAGTTTACCATTAACACCCTTATTACCGGCTTTATATTTTCAGCATTTATCTCCTCTTTCCCAGATTTACCCCAGCCAGTTATTGTTTCAGCAACTTCATTTATTTCTTTAACATCTATGATCATTCTCGTCTTGGATCTACAATCAGTATCACTTTGATCATCTATTTCCATCCCTTCACCAGCAGCCACTAATCTAAACTTTGCACACTTATCCTTTGAAACAAGGAGAAAAATACTGTCTACATTTGGTTGAAAAATTATAAGTATAAATAACACATTTTGTCTCATAACTTCGAAATACGGCGATAGACAGACACGTTGGATATGGACGTCTCCAGTACCGTGTTTCCGTGTAGTGGACTGCCAGCTTAGTGGTTAAAGCACTTGCTTACGAACGTCGTGGTCTCCGGTTCAAATCTCCGTGGAAGCTACGATTTTCCAACTGATTTTATATATATATATCGTAAGAGTCACGGTTGGGCCGTCGGTTATTCGGATTGAATCTTAAACCGTAGATATCACAAAGGTAGGGGTGCAATCTGAGGCAATTCATAGGTAGTCTTGTAATACAGTAGATGTACACTTTTTTTTACGTTATATTGATCCATCAGGGGTGATTCGTAGTCAGTGTGTGTGTAATCTGCAGTAGGAATACTATAAATGCGGAAGTAAGTCTCTGTCTTATGTTACGTTTTGACAATTAAATGCCTATACCGATATTGACGGAATTTGACGAGAGAATCTGTAGGGAGGGCACTGGACTTTGTTTGTTCTTCATACAAATCAACAGTTTTCATCCTATCTCGATGAAACATTGCACACTTATCCTTTGAAACAAGGAGATAAATACTGTCTACATTTGGTTGAAAAATTATCTGTATAAATAATACATATTGTCTCATAATTGAAAAATTTCCCGTCGAATCAAAGTTGTTCGATTCAAATAGTGCAATTAGGAGCAGAGATATTCGTAATTAAAATGAAAGAAATGATGCCGAAATATTCGTAACTTGAATTGTGTCAATACTCCGAGCGCCCCAGCGGACACGTCTCTACTCCGGCCGAGCAGAGCTCAGCCCATGTAGCTCTCTAGCCGCTTCGTCGAGTTGGCGCTTTAGCTCAGCGGTACCGCGCTTGCCTGTCAAGCGTGCAGCTCGGGTTCGAAACTTCGTCCCCGCAACTACGATTATTTAACTCACTTTTCTTCAACTTTCCAGTTTGTTCTCGACCATCTATCTATTCTTTGGTAAAACTAGGATAATCTATATATATATATATAAAGATGAATTTTTGTTTGTTTGTTCTTCATACAAATCCACATGTCTCATCCGATCTCGATGAAACTTATCACACTTATCCTTTGAAACAAGGAGAAAAATACTGTCTACATTTGGTTGAAAAATTATCTGTATAAATAACACATGTTGTCTCATAACTTCGAAATACGGCGATAGACAGACAAGTTGGATGTGGAAGTCAACGTACCGTATTTCTGTGTAGTGGACTGCCAGCTGAGTGGTTAAAGCGCTTGCATACAAACATCGTGTTCTCCGGTTCAAATCTCCGTGTAGGTAAGATTTTTAAAAATTGTTTTTCGTCGTAAGAGTCAGGCCTGGGCCATAGGTTATTCGGATTGAATGTTAAACTGTAGATATTAGAAAGTTAGGGGTGCAATGCGAGGCAAATCGTAGGTAGTCTTGCAATGTTGTAGGTGTACACTTTTTTTTATGTTATAATGATCCCTCAGGTGTTGTTCGCAGTCAGTGTGTGAGTGTGAACCACAGTAATATTATTATAAATACGGAAGTAAGTACCGAGCGTGGCGGTGTAACGGATAGCGTTCTCGCCTCGCATTCGGGAGGACGGCGGTTCGAATCCCCGTCCGGGCATCCAGATTTGGGTTTTCCATGGTTTCCCAAATCACTCCAGGCAAATGCCGGGATGCTTCCTTCAAAAGGCCATGGCCGAATTCCTTCCCAATTCCTTGCCCCCCATCCTTTCCCGTCTCTAAAGACCTCGATGTTGAGAGACGTAAATACAATAAAAAAAAAAAAATTAATAAAAAAAAAAAAAAAAAAAAAAAAAACGGAAGTAAGTCTCTGTCTTTTTGTTACGTTTTGACGACGTAATGGCTATATCGTTGTGATGGAATTTTATAAGGAAATCTGTATGAAGGGCACACGATATTTTTTCCAGTATGATTAACAGTTGTACTCACGAAATTTGAGACCTTATCCAATGGTGACAGAAATATGATGGAAATTGATTCTCTTCAAGAGACAGGTTCGACGGTACAATGATATAGTGATAGCTTTCCTGTCATATTATTCCGACTCGATATTGTTTGGGACCAATCCTTCGTTACCAACAACTTTCTATATTTAATTCTGGTAAAAAAATTCTTAATCCACGCGTACGAAGTCGCCGGTACGGGCTAGTGCATGTATAAGAGGTAAACCTGGTCATGACCCAACAGATTTATTATGGCATTAAGCAGACCAACAGGCATGAGATATATTTATCTTTAAGTATCAGTAACAATAGAAAGCCTCAGGAATGAACAATATCTTCGCCCTGTAGGTGGTCGTTAAATCTGGCCAAATTAAAAAAAAATATTCAGTTGAAAATGGAATACTAGATCGTAACGATTTTACAATTGGAAAAATAATACAACTATCAAGAAAGGAAATTGATCGTCACATTGTTACATAACATTTTGAAAACAGGAAAAAACAATGTGACTTTACAAGGAGGGAAACCATTAGAACTGCGAATAAAAATGCAATATTCAAACAAAAAGATACACGCAATATAGTACGCCGACCCAACATTTCAGGTGTCTTTAGTACACGAGTAATCTCAGATAACAGTTTGGTAGAGCAAGACTCTACTCTTGTGGATTTCTCAGATGGGAGGTTATTACGAGAAAAGGTTAAGTGCAAACACTCACTGAACAAGTTCTCGTTTTACTGTATTTAGCAGCGGTCACCAGATCTTCAGCATCGTCTGTAACATACAATACCAATAGATATTGGTTCATCAGGAGGAAACACTTTAAGGTAAAATCTTTATATATAAAGATGAATGTATGTTTGTTTGTTTGTTCTTCATACAAATCCACAGTTTTAATCCGATCTCCATGAAACTTTGCACACTTATCCTTTAAAACAAGGAGAAAAATACTGTCTACATTTGGTTGAAAAATTATCTGTATAAATAACACATGTTGTCTCATAACTTCGAAATACGGCGATAGACAGACACGTTGAATATGGACGTCTCCGTACCGTGTTTGCGTATAGTGAAGCGCCAGCTCAGTGGTTGCCGGCCTCGTTAGCGTAGGGGCTAGAGTGCTAGCTCCGCGTACCGAAGGTCGCCGGTTCGAGTTCGGCCGAGGGCATGGGTGTTTAGTGTTGTGTCTGTGAATGTCTTGTCCGTGTTGTAGTGTCCTTATGTCAATACTTGATAGCAACAAATCACATTGAGCTGGCTGTATGGCCCAGTAGCCGAATGCCATAAAAAAAAACCTATTTAACCAAGTTCAGGTTTGTTGTGGTTACGGATTCTGAACGTGAGGACAACAGCGTCAACTTGTCTAATGAACAAAGACAATTCACAGTTTCTCTTTAAAACACACCATTGTTATTCCGATCTGTTATTCATTTGTTACTGACAAATTTAGAATAAGTGCATAATATTTTTACAGTCGCTTGCGGCCGGCTGTAGCAAGCGGTCGATTCGCATTTTTCCTGGTATCTGGTGTTGTGTGGTTAAGTGCTTACCAAGTAGATACAACAAAACCTAGTGAAAGTCATGGAAGCAAATCAATTCGTACGAAAATCTACGATTAAAATTTTCCTTCGCTTACGGGTACATGCGTCCAAAGGCAGTGGAAATCGACGAGTGGCTCTACAATGAAATCGGCTTACGAGAGGAGAGTGTGTACGGCATTCAAGTCGACTTCCTCGCCAATGTGGTGTACGTCAAGCTTCGAGATGAAGAGGAGTGTCTGCGTATCTTAAAGGAGACTAATGGAGAAAGAAAATTCGTCCACAGCAACGGCGAGGTAAGCAGCGTCTCTATATCGCATGCTGGTCTAGGTATAAGAAATGTAAGATCCATAACGTCCCCTTCGAAATCTCAACAAATAGCATACAGAGAGCTTTCGAAAAATACGGTACAATATTCAACGTAACATCGGACAAAAGATATGGTAGTAGGAGATTCGTGGTAGACAGTGGTATCAGATCTGTTAAAATCGATCTAAAATCCCACATACCCCTCGTATGTAAATATTGCAGGGTTTAAGGTGCTTTTCATTTACGAAGGACAGCCGAGAACGTGTGTCATATATAATTCCAATGATCACCTCAAGGCGAAATGCACTCAAAGGAGACCCTTGCAACTACCATCTGAACGGCTGGCCCCCCATACAGCTATTACTGGGGAGCCGCTAAAAGTAACATATGCTAATGTGACAAACGGTACCACCCGAATCAATACAACAAGAAATGATGAACCTGTGCTAGAAATGGAAACGGATAACCCACCAAAACATCCCAATGGAGATAGAGAATACACTTATTAGAGAAACACCCCAAGAATCGATGTACGAGAAAGAAACAGTCTCACAATAGAGCAAGGAAACAACAAAAATGTTCAAACACGCTCTTCCGAAACACCACTGAAAGAGGAAAAAACAACCGTGCCAAATGCCCCAACAATACCCATTGCTTACATTACCCTTAGAGAAAAAGGAAGCCTTATCAATGGGAAGAACGAAAGCAGGAAAATACACCCAATACCAAAAGGCCAAGACTCGAAAGGAGGAGAGTGGACTCAATAGCAGAAGAACTAGCAGAAAAATCAAGGAAAATCCCCGCCATTCAAACAGGAACAAAATCTGCTGAACTTCCCTATAGCGGAAACCACAACAAGGAAGCAAGCAACAACGAAAACAAGACCGTCGAAACACATGACATGGATAAAGCCCGTGAAGAGAATATATCCTTATGGTCGGAAGAACTAGATGACACCGAGGAAGAGGATATATCAAATGAAGCAGAGATATGAACGATACAACTGCACGTGACTGTATAGATACATAATGACAGATAGAAGTACAACGCGGACTCAAACATACTGTGTGTCAACCCTAAATGTAAATGGGATAAAGAACCCAACAAAATACAATGCCTAATAGAATATCTATGGGCTGGCGGAGGCAGATATAGCGCTCCTTCAGGAAGTGGCCTGGGAAGGTGCATTAAGCATCACTGGATACAACGAATTGAAGAATCCCTGCATAGATAACGGTCTAGGAACGGCAATTTTAACCAAGGAGGGTATCGAAATCCAAACGTCGAAATCTTAGAAAACGGAAGGGGCATAGCCTGCATGATAGCCGTAGCGCGCATAATAAACATTTATGCACTTTCCGGAAATCAAAATAGAGAAAGCAGAAGATATTTCTACAAAACAGTTATTGACAGATACCTGCAACAGTCTAATACTTGCAGGAGACTTTAACTGCGTCATATCTCCAAAAGACCAATACCCAAACTTCAACAAATGCAAAGAACTCGAGTATTTAATAAAAAAATTAACACTGTCAGACAGTTGGGAAGTAAAAAATGGGCAAATTCCTGGTTTTACATACACCACTGAGAGCACAGCAAGTAGACTGGACAGAATATATGTCCCTACCTGACATAACCAGCAAAGTTTCCTCAGTAGAGATCTGGCCTTTAGCCTTTTCAGACCACCATGCATACCACTGTAAAATAAACTTACACCCGCAAAAAATAATCAGAAAAAGGGGGCAGTGGAAATTAAATACCTCCCTTCTAAGCGACAACGAACTGAAACACGTAGTCAACGACAAGTGGAACCATTGCAAGAGGCAAAATAGTAAATATAATACAACAATGCAATGGTGGTTGGAATGTGCAAAACCCAAACTCAGAGTCACCATGATAAACTACTTCAGACAGCAAAAGCAATGGGAAAATAGCACCAAAGAATTCCTTTTCATGGCCATGAGAGAGCTATGCACCAATAACACAGAAACGTTGCAAAACAACCGGAAAATAAAACAACTCAAAGCCAGAATAGTTAAAATAACAAGCAGGAAACTGCTAGGATATCAAATAAGAGCAAAAACGGGCTCCATCCAACAAGAAGAAACAACATCAACCTTCCATCTTGTCAAAGAAAAACAGAACGCAAAAAGAAAGCTAATAACTGAGCTAAAAACAGAAGGAGGAGACAGACTTGTGGATCAAAACAAATAGAGGAAGAAGTAACACAATACCTAAGCAAAACATATACAGAAGAGACAATTGATAAAGAAGAAGTCAACAAAATATTACAATGCATCAATCCGGTATTATCTCAACAAGACAACGAAACCATAAACCAGAAAATAACACGGGAAGAAATAGAAAATGCCATAAAAAAAAGCCCGAAAATGAAGTCACCTGGCCCGGACGGACTACCAATAGAATTTTACATGGAATTCTGGGACTTAATAAAACAAGAATTTGAAGACATGTACAACGAGCTATTGACTATGAACACAGCTCCAACTGAACTAGTAGAAGGATTAATTATATTAATCCCCAAAGAACCAGATAAGAAAGACATAGAAAATTTCAGACCACTCACTATGCTGAACTCGGACTATAAAGTATTCAGTCGAATTATCGCCATAAGGCTTAGAAATGTATCCGAGAAAGTAATAGGGGAATATCAGACCTGTACTGGGAATGGCAGATCGATAATTCAAACAATAACAAATATCAGAGATACAATTGCACTCTCGAAGGCTGCAAACGCAAAAGCATCCGTCCTGTCATTAGATTTCATAAACCATACATATTTAAAAGTAACTATGGGAAAGATGGGCTACAGCCAGGAAATATGTAATATAATCTACACGCTGTTACACCAAGCGACATCAAGAGTACTCATAAACGGGGTAGTAACAAAGCCATTAAGAATAACAAGATCCATACGACAAGGATGCCCACTGTCCATGCTTTTGTTCGCACTCGCAGTTGAGCCCTTTCTAGCAGCAGTCTACAATACGGTTACTGGATTAAAAATCCGAGAGAATAAAATTGCGGTGTGCGCGTACGCAGATGATATAAATATTATCACCACCAACTCATTAGACATACAGAAAATACGGGAGTTACTAAGGACATACGAAAGGGCTTCAAACGCAAAACTCAATGTAAAAAAATCCGCACGTCTGAAAATAAGTAATACTATGGATGCGGACAGCACAAGCTGGATACCAACACGTGACAAAATAAAGATCTTAGGCATTGAATTTAATAATACACCACAGAAAGCATCGGCTGCAAATTGGAGGACGCTATTAGCAGCAATTAGGAGCAAGATGAAAGATTTCTCAAACAGAGAACTAAATACCATACAAAAAATACAGCTGATAAACACAGTTGCCCTCCCAAAACTGTGGTACCTAGCTCACATATTCCCAATACCGATTGAAATAGCAAAGAAAATGGAAATGGCGATAAATTGGTTCATACAGAGTGGACACATTTTTAAGATCCATTACAGAATACTCAAGATGCCATATAATAAAGGAGGACTGAAGCTCGTAGATATACAAACGAAATGTACCGCCATCTACACGAGGAACATGTACAAACACCGTAAAGACATGGAAAGTAGTATAACAGGGTACACATTAAACGAACTGCAACCACGAAGCAGTACGGCACCAGTCGATATCAGCCATATAAATGCAAATTTAAGACATTTTAGCACATTCTACATAGAAAATAGCTATTTAAACATAACCAGCGGTGAGCCTATTCCAACAACTAAGAAACTGTATGACATATTGCAAAGAGAGACGCAAAGCAAACTAGAAATTACGTACAGAAGAGACGACTGGAAAAAAATATGGCAGAATGTTCACAATGAATACATCAATAGCCACGCACGTTTCACTTGGCATAGAGTAATACATAGGAAGATAAACACAAATGAAAAGCTGTTCTCACTACACCTTTGCCCTTCCCCACAGTGTTTACGCTGTAATCTAGAGGATACGATACAACATCGTCTGTTGGGATGTGAAGTTCCAGACATATGGAGGTGGACGAAAAGCAAACTAGCCATAATCAATAGAACTACTCCACAGAAATTCACGCCCGAAGATATTTTATTCCCAGATGTTACAATTTATCCTGCGACTAAAAGAAACGCTCACTTTTGGCTGTTGGGCAACTACACCCACTAAGTCATCAGAAGAAGGGGAGAGATGTCAATAGAGGATTTCTGGTATTACCTAACCATCGCACACAACAAAATACTTAAAAGGGAAAAATACAAAGATAACTTCGCACGCTTCTTGAGCGTGATAATGCCTCCATAAAACCAACAGAAGAAATAAGAGTTCCAGCATTATCAAGGGATACCAGTAAGTCAAGACAACGTTGGTGAAGCAAGACGGAAGATACCGACCCCGAAGAAAAGACGCCGGTAAGAGATGTTCCCACCTCAGAACCGACGCCCAGCAACGAACTGAAGTGCGGACTGACGCAAGAGGAAGAAGAGACCGCCCCCCACGAGGCCCTGCAGCCGCCACAGTGGACCCCTCGAGCTTGCCATACGGCCCGGGCGCCCCGTCGAAAACGAGTGAAGAGTCTGAGATGGGACAAATTGTAATCCTTTAGATTAGTTATGACCAGAAATCCAGAAAGAAATTCTGTTATTCAAATTTGTAAAATTTGCTATTATGAATGTCTAAACTGTTTGTTAACAATAAATCAAAAAAAAAAAAGTGGTTAAAGCGCTTGCTTACGAACGTCGTGGTCTCCGGTTCAAATCTCCGTGGAGGCTAAGATTTTTATAAATTTAAAAAATTAAAAAAAGTGGTTAAAGCGCTTGCTTATGAACGTCGTGGTCTCCGGTTCAAATCTCCGTGGAGGCTAAGATTTTTAAAAATTGTTTTTCATCGTAAGAGTCAGGTCTGGTCCGTAGGTTATTCGGATTGAGTGTTAAACTGTGGATATTAGAAAGTTAGGGGTGCAATGCGAGGCTAATCGTAGGTAGTCTTGCAATGTTGTAGGTGTACACTTTTTTATGTTATAATGATCCCTCAGGTGTTGTTCGCAGTCAGTGTGTGAGTGTGAACCACAGTGATATTATTATAAATACGGAACTAAGTCTCTGTCTTTTTTTGTTACGTTATGACGACTAAATGGCTATATCGTTGTGATGGAATTTCATAAGGAAATCTGTATGGAGGATACAGGATATTTTTTCCAGTATGATTAACAATTGTAGACACGAAATTTTGAGACCTTATCGAATGGTGACAGAATTAAGTTGGAAATTGATTCTCTTCAAGAGACGGGTTCGACAGTAGAATGATATAGTGATAGCTTTCCTATCATATTATGTCGATTCGATATTGTTTGGGACCAATCTTTCGTTACCTACAACTTTCTATATTCAATCCTGGAAAAAAATTCTTAATCTACGCGAACGAAGTCGCGGGTACGGGCTAGTTGCTTATATTATCGAATTGCTTGACTTCTTGAGCAGTCCGTTCGACCGGGTTTTCTGCTCTCCCTATACGCGTTTTCGATGTCAACGAATTTCAGGTAACCCTTTGTTGTCTTTGGTCTATGAAATCATCGGATTGGACACTTCATATATGGGTATTATAGATCTTAGCATTTCACAAGGTAGCTAAACAAAATATTGTATGCCATTATTATAGGAAATAACCAAGCTAATGGTAGCAAAGTGAATAGGGGCAATGTTTCGACGGGTAACGAATAATGGAATTCATTGCAGAATTGCCAGTGCCAATACCAGTCAAATCTGCTTCATTCAGAGAAATGTGACTTTTTTAAAAAAAAAAAAAAAATCTGAACAATAAAAAATCGATGGGTTGAGCTTAAAATTTACACATTTTGTTTAGAAAATTCCCGGTAGCTGTACTCCAATTTTTGACTTTTTTTTATTGAGACCACAAATCCTGGAAATACATCATTTTATTGTTTTCTATAATACAAACAAACATTAGGCTCAGAAAGTTTCTGCTATCCTGAAACTAATACGTGACTAACGCCGGATTCAGCCGTAACTCAATTTCATTTTGAATTCTCACAACGTTCATCGTTTCTTCAGTTAATACTCTGATTGTTGCTACGCAACATTCTTGGGTGAAAGCAAAAATACATTCCTGCAATATTCCCTGAAACAGTACCGGATTAACTACGTAGCAGAAGGTAGCAAATGCTACGGGCCTCGCGCGCCTTCTATGGGGCCTCGCGCTTCCTAGGGGGGCCCGCACCTACGCTAGATGGGCGACCTTATTTTTTTTTTTAGTTCTACAATTTTCCCCCGAACGGCAAAAATCAAGGGCCTCTTCTTCACATTTGCTACGGGCCTCGCGCTGTCTTAATCTGGCCCTGCCCTAAAACTGTTTAGGCTTTTGCCAGATTTTGGGACTGTAATGTTTAAAGAAACTTGATACCTCTATATTTCTACAAAATAGTGGAAAGCATTCTACCATAGCAGCCCGTCATTGTGAAAATAGGCAAGGCATCTTTAACAAACAAAGCACTGGTTTTCCGAAACCACTCCAGGCGAATGTCGTGGTGGTTCTTTCAAAAGGCCATGGCTGAATTACCTCCCGTTCCTTGCACCACATCCTCTTCTGGTTCTTTACCGAGCGTGGAGGGTGAGCGGTAACGCTTAGTCTCGCATTCAGGGGTACGAGGGTTCAAACACCCATCCAACCATCCAGATTTCGGTTTTTCATGATTTCTCAAAATTACTCCAGGTGAATGGTTTCTTCAAAATGTTCATAGCTGAATTCCTTCCCATTCCTTTCCCCAGTACTTTCCCGCCTCTAATGGGCCATAAGTCGACGAGGCGGCCGAGTCTCAGCTCTCGTAGTGTAAACTTCCTTATACTCGCGGATCAGCGTTGTGTGCGGTTAAGTGCTTCGCGGACTCCAGGCAGTGTTTTCCCGGAACTACGGACTAGTTCACCGTGGGTATTCCCACCCTCGTGGTGAAATAGTGCAATAGTTTACCAAGTACACACATCTGTCAATTCAACATAGCCTGCCGCCGTCATGTACGGCGGGGACTATGGCGAAGGCGGCCAGCTCCAGCCGTCGACACTCTGCCAGGCAAATGGTGAGACAATCATAGGCCCAGCAGACGAAGACAACATCAGTGGCAGCCATGTGCAGTTTCAATCGCAGAGCAATAGCGGTGATACGAGTGCAACTATGGACGTGGTCAGCCCAGCTTTCAATACTGTAAACACTCCACCAGCAATCTTCAATCCTACTTTAATCCAACGTGACCAGCAATCGAGAAGAGAAGATGAAGTGGTAGCACTTATACCGCAGAAACGCCCCTTCGCCTCCGCAAACGACATCGGCACCGGTGCCAGCAGCGGAAGCAGAAAGGTTCCCGTTCCTCACGGCATCCTCCGCCACCAGCTGACATGAGTATGGACGCATCGCAGCCGGAACATGCACAGCGACAGTAGCCAGCAACGGCCACCGAAAACAACATCCTGCAGGTAAATGGGGTGGCGCCAGCACATTATGAAAGTTATGATCTAGGTCCCTAACACGTGTATATAGAAAGTCAAGACAAAAACATTGGACGCATCCACCCAATGGCTATCGGCCGCATCATGTACTCCCTCAGTCAGAATATAGGTAACAACATAATCCAGATAGCCCCTGCTGGGCGAAATCGCGTCAAGATTGAAATGAGGTCGGCAGCATCGGCCAACAGCCTGATCACGAGTTCTGTTTGGGAGCGAAATGGCCTAAGGGCCTACATTCCGTTCTCTCTCATTACACAGCAAGGGATTATTAGGAACGTCATGACCGAAATATCAGAGGAAGAAATAAGGGAGGTTGTGAGGTGTGAATATCAAGTAGTGAAGGTCAAAAGGTTTATTAGAAAATCGAAAGAAAATGAGCAAACGAAGGAAATCCCGCTTCCGGTATGTCTCCTAACCTTCAAAGCTCAGAGGCGCCCCAACTATGTCTATATATATGGAGTGAGATGTCCTGTAGAACCCTATATTAAGCCGGTAATGCAGTGCTTTAACTGCCTCCGCTTTGGGCACCCCAGAAATCAGTGCAGAAGCAGCAAACGATGCCCCTTTTGCACAATTCCACATGACGGAACAGAATGTGTGAACCAAAGTACCCCAATATGTGTCCACTGCAGCGGCGGTCACCCATCCTTCGACAGACACTGCCCCGAATACATCAAACAAAAGAAGATCAAACAGGTGATGGCCCAGGAAAATCTAAGCTATAAGCAAGCCTTAGAGAAAATCTCCATCCCATCGTACGCCAGTATCGCGGCGAGCCTAGGAAGAGCGAACATGGTATCTCCAATCATGGCCACCCACGAAGGAATCTATGACCAAAGTGGTTGGAACATAGCACAGCATAATCCTACAACCGCTCCCCCAAACGTCCAGTTTTATCCTCCCCAACAGCCGCAGATACCACAGGCCACTCCTACGCTGGTAAACACCCCCACTGACCTGGAGAACTCCCTACCATCCTTTCCGGCCAGGAACCAAGTTCACCCTCCTAGCTCTGAAAGTCAGAGAAAAGTGGGCAGAACCACAAGCAGTGCGGTAGACAGGTCGTACAAAAACTATTGGATTCCGTACAATAGGCACATCGAACCGATCATCCGCAACCCATACCCTCCCCATCCGGAAAATAACCATTCTGACTCACCATCTACCGAATCCATTATTTTGAAATAATAATGTGAGTGATAAATCAACTGGTAGGAAACCAGTTGCTGGATCCTTCCTTGTACGCCCCTAATGTAAAACAACTTCTGCTCCGTTCCCTGTCCATAAGCGGAATAGACAATGGTGGCTCCGGTTAGAAACCTCGGAACAGCCCCGCAGTGCGAGATCATCCTTCAATGGAATACAAGATCCATCAGGGCCAACAAAGAGAGTTTGCTGCAATACTCCTCAACTAATAAGGTGGCCGTCATGGCCATCAGTGAGACCTGGCTGAAACCAGGTGAATGATTTTTATTCAGGGGGTATAATTCCATTAGATCAGATCGTCCTGATGATTACGGGGGCTCTGCCATACTAATTAGAAACTCTATTTATTATGAACCAATACACCTCCGCACGGAAGATACGGAATTTAATATATGTGCCGCTAGAATCCGTCTCAGCAAGAAAGAGGTCACCATCGTATCAATGTACAGACCACCGAACAAGAAGTTATCGAAAGCAGCCATCACGAACCTCCTCAGACCCCTACCGAAACCGGTCCTTCTCTTAGGAGACCTTAACGCCCATAATATTCTATGGGGAAGTTCAAGTACAAACGAAATGGGTAACACTATAGCTACTATTTTAGAGGAAGAAGACATGGTTGTATTGAACAATGGTGACCCCACCAGGATCAGTGCACCAGGCCAGGGTCCTTCTGCAGTGGACATTTCTTGTGTATCGGCGAATATAGCCGTGGACATCTCTTGGGAAATAGTCGAAGACACGATGGGATCTGACCACCTACCCATCATACTCCGCTTCAGTTCTGACACCTCAACGCCAAGGTTCATCTTCCCTACCAACAAATGGAAAATTCACCAGGCTGACTGGGAAAAATTTGAAATTGGCTTGGAACGTCTCACATCAACTTGGGAGTGCGGAGCTGATGCTGCGTCGGATTACCGCCTTTTGATAAATAATATTAATCAAGCTGCTAACGCTTCCATTCCCGCCCAGAAACCCGTATACTTTTTGAAGAACAAACGGATACCTTGGTGGGACAACGAATGTAGGGATGCGGTGCAACGACGCAGAGACACGCTTCGTGCTTTTAGAAGTTGTCCCACGCTGGAAAACTACCTGGCCCACTGCAGAGCGCAGGCTAGCGTCAAGAAGATAGTCAAGAGAAAGAAAAGAGATAAATGGAACGAGTTCTGCGAATCCTTCAACAAAGATACGCCCATACCTGAAATATGGCACAACTTGAGGAAATTAAAGCACTCAGCCTCCCCGGCAATTGTAACCTCTCGTATAACGATATCCTGGAAAACATCCTAATCTCTTTAACCCCGGCTTGGGTAGAACCCAACCTTGAAGAACCCAAGGCAGGCGCCTGAGCCGCACTTCTTGCTGCACCCGTTCCAACTCAACGAACTCAACTCTGCTCTAAATCATGGATCTGACACAGCGCCAGGTCCGGACAACATCCATTACGCCATGCTGAGGAACCTGCCAGTCTCGGCAAAAACAAAGTTTTGCAGTATTCTGAATAGGATCTGGGCGAATAGAATTCAAATTAAGGAGATGAAAACAGCGCGGGTGCTTCTCGTGAGGAAGCCAGGGAAAGACGGCCACAGGGTGGACTCCTACATACCCATAAACTTACTGTCGTGTACCAACAAAATCCTGGAACGCATGATCAAACAGAGATTGGAATGGTGGCTAGAGCATCTCTCGCTCCTCCCTGAAACACAGTACGGATTCAGAAGAGGTAAAGGCACGGAGGATATCTTAGCACACCTGACAACGAAAATCCACTCCTGCTTAACCAAAAACAAATTTATGATCGCCGTATACATTGATATAAACAGCGCATACGACCATGTATCCCTTCCGATCCTAGCTAAGAAACTTCGCCGCCTAGGGATCCCACAAGTCTTTGTGGCAAATCTATTGGCACTGCTTTCAGACAGGTGGCTTGTAGTATCGCGGGGAGGTTCCCCTGTGGCATCCAGGAAAACAAATCGAGGCCTGCCTCAGGGCTCCGTTCTTGCGCCGCTGCTATTTAACCTGTACACTTGTGACCTCCACCATACTATGAGAGGCAGTATCACCATCCTCCAATTCGCCGACGATATTTGTATATTCATAATAGGAGACTCATGGGAAGAATGCCTCCGGAAGCTGTCGTCGGAAATGGATAAATTCAAACAATGGCTGTTCAACAATGGCTTTGGCATATCACCTACGAAGTCGGCTGTATCCATATACACCCGTCATAGATTGCCCGCAAGGGTCGATATAAAATTAGGACCCTTCACGTTCCCCGTAAAAAGCACGGTGAAATATTTGGGAGTATGGATCGACAACAAACTCAAATGGGGTACTCACATAAAAAACATAATCAAGAAATGCGATATGGCCACCAATCTCATTCGAGTAATAGCCAGCATCAAGTGGGGTGGCCACCCCGCAATATTATTAAGGATATACAAATCCTTGGTGCGCCCTCACTTCGACTATGCATGTATATG
>CM061921.1:374584482-374656598 GCA_031002005.1 Vandiemenella viatica
GATCATAAGGCATGATGGATTTAGTTTTATTGTTATTTACGCGGTGTGGTATAACGTTTTAAGATGCTTAATTGATTTTTAGTTTCACTCGTTCCATGTTGCTGTCGTCATTAACACAAAGCACGTATGGTGATAAAGATTGCAGAATCTGGGTTATGAGACTTATTTAATAGTTTACTTTACTGGCCGTGATTTGAACAGCAGCCAAAATTTGTTCACACGATCCTTGGGCGATATTAGTGACGAATATTTGCACTTTATGGCCACAAAATATATATTAATCGAGTAACGTATGTAGAAATATGGAAAGTTCCGCACAAGTCATTGTGGGGAAAATGTATTGTTACCTGTTGATATTTATGGCAGCTGTTTTTCATTCATGTTTCTTCGGGGAAAAAACTGATTTCTTACCATAATGATATGTAAAAAGAAGAATATTAGCTTATTAATGTACAAAGTTTAGCGACTATTGTTCCAGAGACTGTTATCTGTCTACCAGAGATAATACCACCATATAGTAATTAATCTAACGATTTCGCATATTAACTTACCTGTTGCGATGCAAGTCAATGCTTATTACGTTTAAATCGCGTATTCTGTTTATTTTAAGCACTGCGTCCAGAAAACTGAGTAACAAAAGTAAAAAAATAAAACTGAATCCAAAGTTATTTGAGGGATTATTGCGAAAGGAGTGCGCGTTTGAAGTGCACTATGATCGGCACCCCGCAATTTTCCAAATATAAAGGTTTTTTAACTGTTTGCTCCTTTCCATGGTACATATAAGTCATTAGCTATTTTTACAGATTTTGACTGGCACCATTAGCTCTAAAAACGTGAAAACCACATCCAAATTGCTGCGGTACTTACTGCGCGATACCCGTTACAGGAAAGAGACAAACGTAGCTTGCTTACAGATATATAATAATATAGATTTATTCAAATCTGAATACATATTTTTTCCCGGCAATCAACAACTATGCATATAATAAGTTTTTCAAATGCCTTATGTTGTGGAAAACTGTCCCCCCCCCCCACCCCACCCCTGTGCAGGAAGGAACATCTGTCCTTCAACTGTAACGATATTTGTATTTCATACCTGCCCAATTCCCTGCCCCATTTCTATTTTGAAATAAAAACTTTGTTTGCGAACAACATAATGAAGTTTTAAACCGTCTGTCTATCATCAGCAAACGGCATTTAAAAAAACTTATTATACGCATAATTGTTGAAACATATTGCCGGGAATTGCCCGTAGATACATTGCAACAGCGAGATTCGATCCGGCGATTCCTGTTCATGCCTTATGCATCACTTCCGAACTCGCAAGCGAGTTTCGCCATACGAGCGTGGCGTGGCGCGCAATTCAAACAAACGAAATGACGTCAACTGCAATGTAACCGACTAAAATTAACAGACGTTCAATTTAACGGAAGTTAAGAATACCGTTAATGGTTTTTTTAGGTTAACTTGAAAGTTACATTTTTGCAATTTTCTCAACCGCGTTAATTAACGGCTGAGTTGCGTACTAATATCAACTGTTGTCCTGGTGGTGTTGTGAACCACTATTTACAAGTGATTCAGTTGACTTATCATAAACATCGCCGGAGGGTAACGAAAGGAGGTGTGGGCAATGATAAGGGAGACACGCGATGATCGACGATTCTGACGTGATACATACCAAAGACGTCTATGGCTAGTATGACGCGGTTCTTATCCTCTTCACCATGCCACATAATACGACGAATATTTTAATGAAGAAAGCTTTCTTCCAGATCGGCAGGAAGCCGTAACTGGACCTACTCCGAAATGAGAATGCTTCTGTACGATTGTGTCTGCCAACAATTCAAGATTACGGAGCGACCATAAACTACGTGGTTCGGTCTAGGGCAGGGGTGGCCAACCTTTTCAGCAGCCGGGCCAAATTTTAGAACTACCACTCTCTACCGGGCAGGGTGAATTACTTTCTTGGAAAAAATACTTTAATATTTTTTAGGAATTAAAAAAAAGCTTAAAATGAAATACAGATATTTAATGAAGAATTAAATATACAATTATCTTAATGTGACTTTGTTTTGCAGAACTAAGGGCATCATTGTTAATGCCGAGAGAAGTTGTGGCTACACGCATAAAGTTCTCCAACATAACATCGGTGATTTGTGTTCTGTGTTGTGACTTGATACTGTTCATCCGGTTGGAAAGCTGTTTACACACATAAGTGTTTCCAAATAGCGAAAAATGTTTGTAAAATGCAGTATATTTCTCCTTGTCCAGATATTTTCTGTAGAATTCTTCCAACCCATTCTGTGGAATTTCTCCTTAAGCTGTGCGTCACACTGCAATTCACAATATTCCATTTGCAAATTTCCTGGCAATGAATTTATATCAACGGAGAATGGCGTTGCAAATACAGATAAAAGAATATGATGTTTTTTGAAATCTTGAAATCGGTCTTCAAACTCAAGGTTCAAGTTTAATATCAATGAACTGTACTTAATCGCCAACCTTGTGTCACGTCTGTTTGCAATGATAGCGAGGAAAAATGAGTGAAATTTTTATTTTTTAACTGTTGTTCCCAAAGCCCAAGTTTCATTTGAAACGCGGTAACATCATCAAACATATTATTAACCAATTGGTCTTTGCCTTGCAGACGAATTTTCAGGTTATTAAATGGCTAGTTCCGTCGATAGAAACGCGAAGTCACAAATCCAAGTCACGTCTTCAAACTCTGGGATACTTGCTTGCATAGAATGATTGTATCTCTTCCTTCAAATCACTCTTTTTAACATTTTTGCACGGGACAACCATCTTACTTCAGTATAAAATGTAAGGTCATTATAGTCAGAATGTAAATGCTTGAGGAATTCTTGAATTGACGGTGGTTCAACCCCTTCGATCTAATGAAGTTCACTATTTTGATAACCACGCTCATGACATGATCCATTTTTAAAGACTTGGCACATAAATTCTCTTGATTAATAATGAGGTATTATCAAGTTTTCAAGCTTCATTTTCAATCAGTTTTACTAAACCTTCATGTTTTCTAACCATTGCTGGAGCTCCATCCGTCGTCACGCCAGATAAGTTGTGAAGTTTTAAAGAAAACGATTTAATGTTGCTGTCCTTTAGCTGACTCTAACAAATCGCGTGCAGTTGTATGTTCTTAAGTGGATATAGAGCGCTAATTTTTGTTTTGTTTAAATGGATATCAACACCTCTTACGAAAATCGCTACTTGGGCAGTATCTGTTAGATCTGTGCTTTCATCCAATGCTAGAGAATAATATACGAAATCAGGCGCTCTGCTTTTAAAATTATCTTCAATATGTTTTCCAATGTCTCCCACACGTCGTAATAGTTTGAAGAGAGAGGCTTATTTTTGAAAATTCCTTTTTCTTTTCTGGACCCATAATTTCAACGATGCTTCCCAAACATTCCTTGACCATTTCACCATCTGGATACGGCTTCGATTTCTTGGCTAATATTAAAGCTACTGCATAGCTCGCTTTTACGTGGCATGTTGACTCTCCAGCAGTGCTAGTGAATATCTGTTGCTGTGCAGAAAGTTTTCTTTTTAAGTCATTTACCTGTCTGATCGAAATTGTCCTTGGTACTCATCAAACTTATTTGCATGTTTAGTTTCATAATGTCGTTTCATGTTATAATCTTTCAATACAGAAACAGATTCTTTGCATATTAAGCATATGGGCTTTGTTTTAAATTCTACAAAAAAAAAAAAAAAAAAAATAGTTAATTGTCCACTTATCCTGAAAACTTCTCAATTCATCTGCAGCTTTTGGCTTCTTTGATCCAACTTTTTGCTAGTTGACGCCATTATTTAATTGAACTAGAAAGAGAAATGAATAAAAGGCATGTGCTTGTATTTTGCAGAAACTACTAAAATCGCAACGCTAAAAATAATAATAACGGGAACATATTCGGTTAAGATGCAACAACACAATATCACGTATTTTTAACAATACTAATACTTACATACACACGCCTTGTATAAAACAGAAACTAGTTCTTAAAAGTCGATCACAACACGCCACAAATACAACAGTACAGCAGACAAATGGAATGTACACAATGCATTTCGAATCAAATACAACGATCAAAACAAAGAGCGTACTTCCATCTATGAGTGGAAACATGAACTGCTACGATGTCAATAACCGACGAAAGCGCTCCAAGAATCAGTCAGGCGAACCCCTAACGCGCTTAAGTTACAGGAACATAAGCCATGATAAGGCTCGGTTGTACACCCGCACCGTCCATCCACGCAAGATCAATCGAGCGATGATCTTGGTTGAATATCAGCTTAACTTATCACCATTGAAAGTCAAAGCTTAGGTATATAATGAATTAATGACCCAGCTCCGCGGGCCACAAGCGGCCCGCTCCCTGGTCTAGGGGAAGGGGTTGGCTGGAAAGCTACGCTGGGCTACTTGGGAGAAGGGGGGTCCGAGTCAGACAACGTAGCTTTCCATTCATATTATTTGTCACTGTTAAAATGAGGCACAAAATACCTAACAGCATGTGAATATTTATTTCCGTCATTTAATTATCTCCGTATGTAATTTAAAATAGTCTGACAAGAGAAAACAGTACAAAATACCTCCTGGAATCAATAACGAAAAAAGCAGCATGTCACTAGTGAGGGAGGGGGTGTAGAGGCAAAAGCCAAGAAATGCATTTTGGGGGAGGGAGAATCAGGGGAGGCCAAAATGAAGCTACGTACTTTATGGACGCTCCCTTAGCGTCATCTACGTGCAATTTCCTATGCAGCCTGTAGAAGGATAGCCTAGATTTTTTCCCCCTTATGACTTCACAACCCGTCGACGACGAGGTGATTAGAAACGGAGAACGACTGGAGACAAAGAACAGAAAGGAATTCGGTCATGGCCAACTTGTTGTTAGGATCGACCACTGGTATCCCGGGCCCAGCGTGGGATGTGTAGGTCAAAGTCTCCACCCGGGTGTCACCGACGAATGTTGTAACAATGACGTGGAGGAAATAAATAGAGAATAAAGGCAAATAATGACTTTTTCGATGTGTTTCTTGAATTCCTGGCTGACTCGCCATACTGGATCGTCTCCGCGTAACGGACGTCCAATCACGTAGGCAATGCTTCATGAACTGAAATATTGATATCATCCCATATATTTTCAACACATATATTCCCATCAACAATAGAAATGAACTTTCTGTATCAAAATATTTGTAACATCAGTCTTTCCACCATCAAAACAAAAGGAATGTATAAAGAATAGCTAAATTCGTCAGCAGATCTTTGTTGTGTAACTACTGATTTTCGTCGGCAGTAATGGCATTTATTTGTTACACTGCCATCAAACCCACCGGCAGATTTTGCGGAGCGACTGCTGATTATGTCGATCACCCAGTTCTAGTTTTGAGATCTCATGTTTCTCGGTATTTCACTAACTGAGCTTTCTGCTGTCATTTTGCAGCCTTCATCAGAGTTATTATGTTTTGTATACATCTTTCAAGCGTCATGGAGTACTAGTCCTGTGTCCTCGCTGAGTTTATTACTGAACTTTAAAGTTTCTAAAGCTCCGTTGAGTCGTGTAAGTCACCACTACAGCCTTGTCTCTTCAAATTTTATCGCGTGTCCGGAGTTGACCACATGAAGAACTGCGGCGGATCTGTCACTATTGTTTTACCTGCTCAGTCAACGGAATAAATACGGAAATCCTAGGTATTAAAAATGACGCCACAGTATTCTACCACTTTATTTCTAAACCTGCTTATATGCTTCATAATACTTTATGGTGGTGTAGCTTTGAGCTCAGAAACACTAGAAAGAAGGATGCCTGAAGCATCTGTAATGTTAACATATTTTTCTCGGGCTTCCAGCCGTGTTAAGATGTCACATTCCGCAAATGTGACATCTTAACACGGCTGGAAGCCCGAGAAAAATATGTTAACATTACAGATGCTTCAGGCATCTTCTTTCTAGTGTTTCTGAGCTCAAAGCTACACCACCATAAAGTATTATGAAGCATATAAGCAGGTTTAGAAATAAAGTGGTAGAATACTGTGGCGTCATTTTAATACCTAGGATTTCCGTATTTATTCCGTGACTGAGCAGGTAAAACAATAGTGACAGATCCGCCGCAGTTCTCATGTGGTCAACTCGGACACGCGATAAAATTTGAAGAGACAAGGCTGTAGTGGTGACTTACACGACTCAACGGAGCTTTAGAAACTTTAAAGTTCAGTAATAAACTCAGCGAGGACACAGGACTAGTACTCCATGACGCTTGAAAGATGTATACAAAACATAATAACTCTGATGAAGGCTGCAAAATGACAGCAGAAAGCTCAGTTAGTGAAATACCGAGAAACATGAGATCTCAAAACTAGAACTGGGTGATCGACATAATCAGCAGTCGCTCCGCAAAATCTGCCGGTGGGTTTGATGGCAGTGTAAAAATAAATGCCATTACTGCCGACGAAAATCAGTAGTACACAACAAAGATCTGCTGACGAATTAGCTATTCTTTATACATTCCTTTTTTTTGATGGTGGAAAGACTGATGTTACAAATATTTTGATACAGAAAGTTCATTTCTATTGTTGATGGGAATATATGTGTTGAAAATATATGGGATGATATCAATATTTCAGTTCATGAAGCATTGCCTACGTGATTGGACGTCCGTACGCGGAGACGATCCAGTATGGCGAGTCAGCCAGGAATTCAAGAAACACATCGAAAAAAGTCATTATTTGCCTTATTCTCTATTATTTCCTCCACGTCATTGTTACAACATTCGTCGGTGACACCCGGGTGGAGACTTTGACCTACAATCCCACGCTGGGCCGGGATACCAGTGGTCGATCCTAACAACAAGTTGGCCATGACCGAATTCCTTTCTGTTCTTTGTCTCCAGTCGTTCTCCGTTTCTAATCACCTCGTCGTCGACGGGTTGTGAAGTCATAAGGGGGAAAAAATCTAGGCTATCCTTCTACAGGCTGCATAGGAAATTGCACGTAGATGACGCTAAGGAGAGTCCATAAAGTACGTAGCTTCATTTGGCCTCCCGATTCTCCCTCCCCCAAAATGCATTTCTTGGCTTTTGCCTCTACACCCCTCCCTCACTAGTGACATGCTGCTTTTTCGTTATTGATTCCAGGAGGTATTTTGTACTGTTTTCTCTTGTCAGACTATTTTAAATTACATACGGAGATAATTAAATGACGGAAATAAATATTCACATGCTGTTAGGTATTTGTGCCTCATTTAACAGTGACAAATAATATGAATGGAAAGCTACGTTGTCTGACTCGGACCCCCCTTCTCCCAAGTAGCCCAGCGTAGCTTTCCAGCCAACCCCTTCCCCCTAGACCAGGGAGCGGGCCGCTTGTGGCCGCGGAGCTGGGTCATTAATTCATTATATACCTAAGCTTTGACTTGCAATGGTGATAAGTTAAGCTGATATTCAACCAAGATCATCGCTCGATTGATCTTGCTGGATGGACGGTGCGGGTGTACAACCGAGCCTTATCATGGCTTATGTTCCTGTAACTTAAGCGCGTTAGGGGTTCGCCTGAATGATTCTTGGAGCGCTTTCGTCGGTTATTTACATCGTAGCAGTTCATGTTTCCACTCATACATGGAAGTACGCTCTTTGTTTTGATCGTTGTATTTGATTCGAAATGCATTGTGTACATTCCATTTGTCTGCTGTACTGTTGTATTTGTGGCGTGTTGTGATCGACTTTTAAGAACTAGTTTCTGTTTTATACAAGGCGTGTGTATGTAAGTATTAGTATTGTTAAAAATACGTGATATTTGTGTTGTTGCATCTTAACCGAATATGTTCCCGTTATTATTATTTTTAAGCGTTGCGATTTTAGTAGTTTCTGCAAAATACAAGCACATGCCTTTTATTCATTCTCTTTCTAGTTCAATTAAATAATGGCGTCAACTAGCAAAAATGTTGGATCAAAGAAGCCAAAAGCTGCAGATGAATTGAGAAGTTTTCAGGATAAGTGGACAATTAACTATTTTTTTTTTTTTTTTTTTTTGTAGAATTTAAAACAAAGCCCATATGCTTAATATGCAAAGAATATGTTTCTGTATTGAAAGATTATAACATGAAACGACATTATGAAACTAAACATGCAAATAAGTTTGATGAGTACCAAGGACAATTTCGATCAGACCAGGTAAATGACTTAAAAAGAAAACTTTCTGCACAGCAACAGATATTCACTAGCACTGCTGGAGAGTCAACATGCCACGTAAAAGCGAGCTATGCAGTAGCTTTAATATTAGCCAAGAAATCGAAGCCGTATCCAGATGGTGAAATGGTCAAGGAATGTTGGAGAGCATCGTTGAAATTATGGGTCCAGAAAAGAAAAAGGAATTTTCAAAAATAAGCCCTCTCTTCAAACTATTACCAGACGTGTGGGAGACATTGGAAAACATATTGAAGATAATTTTAAAAGCAGAGCGCCTGATTTCGTATATTATTCTCTAGCATTGGATGAAAGCACAGATCTAACAGATACTGCCCAAGTAGCGACGATTTTCGTAAGAGGTGTTGATATCCATTTAAACAAAACAGAAGAATTAGCGGCTCTATCCACTTAAGAACACTACAACTGCACGCGATTTGTTAGAGTCAGCTAAAGGACAGCAACATTAAATCGTTTTTCTTTAAAACTTCACAACTTATCTGGCGTGACGACGGATGGAGCTCCAGCAATGGTTAGAAAACATGAAGGTTTAGTAAAACTGATTGAAAATGAAGCTTGAAAACTTGATAATACCTCATTATTTAATCAAGAGAATTTATGTGCCAAGTCTTTAAAAATGGATCATGTCATGAGCGTGGTTATCAAAATAGTGAACTTCATTAGATCGAAGGGTTGAACCACCGTCAATTCAAGAATTCTCTCAAGCATTTACATTCTGACTATAATGACCTTACATTTTATACTGAAGTAAGATGGTTGTCCCGTGCAAAAATGTTAAAAAGAGTGATTTGAAGGAAGAGATACAATCATTCTATGCAAGCAAGTATCCCAGAGTTTGAAGACGTGGCTTGGATTTGTGACTTCGCGTTTCGATCGAGGAACTAGCCATTTAAATAACCTGAAAATTCGTCTGCAAGGCAAAGACCAATTGGTTAATAATATGTTTGATATGTTACCGCGTTTCAAATAAACTTGGGCTTTGGGAACAACAGTTAAAAAATAAAAATTTCACTCTTTTCCTCGCTATCATTGCAAACAGACGTGACACAAGGGTTGGCGATTAAGTACAGTTCATTGATATTAAACTTGAACCTTGAGTTTGAAGACCGATTTCAAGATTTCAAAAAACATCATATTCTTTTATCTGTATTTGCAACGCCATTCTCCGTTGATATAAATTCATTGCCAGGAAATTTGCAAATGGAATATTGTGAATTGCAGTGTGACGCACAGCTTAAGGAGAAATTCCAGCAGAATGGGTTGGAAGAATTCTACAGAAAATATCTGGACAAGGAGAAATATACTGCATTTTACAAACATTTTTCGCTATTTGGAAACACTTATGTGTGTAAACAGCTTTCAACCGGATGAACAGTATCAAGTCACAACACAGAACACAAATCACCGATGTTATGTTGGAGAACTTTATGCGTGTAGCCACAACTTCTCTCGGCATTAACAATGATGCCCTTAGTTCTGCAAAACAAAGTCACATTAAGATAATTGTATATTTAATTCTTCATTAAATATCTGTATTTCATTTTAAGCTTTTTTTTAATTCCTAAAAAATATTAAAGTATTTTTTCCAAGAAAGTAATTCACCCTGCCCGGTAGAGAGAGTGGTAGTTCTAAAATTTGGCCCGGCTGCTGAAAAGGTTGGCCACCCCTGCCCTAGACCGAACCACGTAGTTTATGGTCGCTCCGTAATCTTGAATTGTTGGCAGACACATCGTACAGAAGCATTCTCATTTCGGAGTAGGTCCAGTTACGGCTTCCTGCCGATCTGGAAGAAAGCTTTCTTCATTAAAATATTCGTCGTATTATGTGGCATGGTGAAGAGGATAAGAACCGCGTCATACTAGCCATAGACGTCTTTGGTATGTATCACGTCAGAATCGTCGATCATCGCGTGTCTCCCTTATCATTGCCCACACCTCCTTTCGTTACCCTCCGGCGATGTTTATGATAAGTCAACTGAATCACTTGTAAATAGTGGTTCACAACACCACCAGGACAACAGTTGATATTAGTACGCAACTCAGCCGTTAATTAACGCGGTTGAGAAAATTGCAAAAATGTAACTTTCAAGTTAACCTAAAAAAACCATTAACGGTATTCTTAACTTCCGTTAAATTGAACGTCTGTTAATTTTAGTCGGTTACATTGCAGTTGACGTCATTTCGTTTGTTTGAATTGCGCGCCACGCCACGCTCGTATGGCGAAACTCGCTTGCGAGTTCGGAAGTGATGCATAAGGCATGAACAGGAATCGCCGGATCGAATCTCGCTGTTGCAATGTATCTACGGGCAATTCCCGGCAATATGTTTCAACAATTATGCGTATAATAAGTTTTTTTAAATGCCGTTTGCTGATGATAGACAGACGGTTTAAAACTTCATTATGTTGTTCGCAAACAAAGTTTTATTTCAAAAATAGAAATGGGGCAGGGAATTGGGCAGGTATGAAATACAAATATCGTTACAGTTGAAGGACAGATGTTCCTTCCTGCACAGGGGTGGGGTGGGGGGGGGGGACAGTTTTCCACAACATAAGGCATTTGAAAAACTTATTATATGCATAGTTGTTGATTGCCGGGAAAAATATGTATTCAGATTTGAATAAATCTATATTATTATATATCTGTAAGCAAGCTACGTTTGTCTCTTTCCTGTAACGGGTATCGCGCAGTAAGTACCGCAGCAATTTGGATGTGGTTTTCACGTTTTTAGAGCTAATGGTGCCAGTCAAAATCTGTAAAAATAGCTAATGACTTATATGTACCATGGAAAGGAGCAAACAGTTAAAAACCTTTATATTTGGAAAATTGCGGGGTGCCGATCATAGTGCACTTCAAACGCGCACTCCTTTCGCAATAATCCCTCAAAACTTTGGATTCAGTTTTATTTTTTTACTTTTGTTACTCAGTTTTCTGGACCGCAGTGCTTAAAATAAACAGAATACGCGATTTAAACGTAATAAGCATTGACTTGCATCGCAACAGGTAAGTTAATATGCGAAATCGTTAGATTAATTACTATATGGTGGTATTATCTCTGGTAGACAGATAACAGTTTGTCTCTGGAACAATAGTCGCTAAACTTTGTACATTAATAAGCTAATATTTCTTCTTTACATATCATTATGGTTAAGAAATCAGTTTTTTCCCCGAAGAAACATGAATGAAAAACAGCTGCCATAAATATCAACAGGTAACAATACATTTTCCCCACAATGACTTGTGCGGAACTTTCCATATTTCTACATACGTTACTCGATTAATATATATTTTGTGGCCATAAAGTGCAAATATTCGTCACTAATATCGCCCAAGGATCGTGTGAACAAATTTTGGCTGCTGTTCAAATCACGGCCAGTAAAGTAAACTATTAAATAATCTCATAACCCAGATTCTGCAATCTTTATCACCATACGTGCTTGTGTTAATGACGACAGCAACATGGAACGAGTGAAACTAAAAATCAATTAAGCATCTTAAAACGTTATACCACACCGCGTAAATAACAATAAAACTAAATCCATCATGCCTTATGATCTCTAACAAAGCGAGTCAATTGTCATTCTGGTCCAGGCTGCATTTTAACCTAATCACAAATCTGGCTATTGATTCTTTTCGTAAATCATAGCTTCTGTCAGAACCGCATTAAACATTCACTGTTATCTATTCATTAAACTTTGGAATTACTTACATGCGGGTGAAATAACGACATTAGTAATTTGGTGTCACTGAAAACGAAGGAAATTAAAAATAATTCGTAATGCTTAAGATTAGTTTTAGTACGTGCTATTTTAAAACAAATAATTGATCGAATCAAAATATCTTCAAAACAAAGCCAATATCCAATCAGAAAACAGATGCTGTTATTATTATATAAAGAATCTGCTATATATAACTAAATAATTTACGGCACCACGGTTATCGTGAAATTCTCCGTATCCGAATTTAAAAATAAGATATTTTTTTAGTTAAGTTAAATATTACAGAAATAATATCTTTCGTTATGTCCATAGCTACATTCTCACCAAAGCTTGTGCTTAGCTATGTAATCCCAACCAAAGTTTACACATAAAATCCTAGTACTTATAATTTCAGCTATGTTAACTATTATATATCGATATAAATTTGTGGCATCACGGTTATCGTGCAGTCCTCCATTTTTTAGCTAAGTTAAATTAATATCAATAAGTTAATATTTTTCATTACCACCAGAGATACATCATTACCAAAGTTTATACTTATCTACATTCAAAACCTAAGGCATAGTGATGATAATTAGCTTGTAATAACTTCTTGATTGTTAGTGTCGTGAGTTGTGTAAACAAAAAAGTTTACGATATGCCCTCTCGAAAGAGATCAACTTCTACAGCTAAAAGATGTCGCCGCAGTCGGCTAAATGAGAGTGAAACAGACCGACAACTTCGTTTGCAACGTCAAAGAGAACGCAGTGAAATAGATAGTAATGAAAGCAACCTGCACCGAGAAACGCGACTGAACTACAACCTGGTTCTGAACGCTAAATCGAGAGCTTCTGAAAGCGCACAGAAGAAAGAAACTCGTTTGAACCGTGACAAGATTTCTCACGCTTTGGCTAGAGCAACTGAAACTAGCGATAACCGGGTAAGAAACGTTTAGCGACGAATCGTGAACGTCAAGCGCAGCTACGTGTTTCACAAAATAAATAAAAAATTAAGCCCTGCATGAAACAATCAAGCATCAGTCACAAGAGCATTCGGTGAATACTGTGTCTGAAGAACTTGTAGAGAAAATCAACGGATTTCACAGAAGGAAAGCAGTGAACAATCTGATTTGCGCCAAGCTGATGACAGGCTTAGAGGAACTATAATCCGGGTATCTCCATTAGACGGTAAAGGGTCAAATGTATGTGATATAACTCAGCAAGTACTTCCGTGGGAAAACAAATTGATGAGTGGATTTATCTACGAGTTCGCATTAATTATGCTGAATTTGCAAACATTGGAGGTATGACAAAAGTCTGTAGACAATGTGGGGCCTTAAAATCGAAAGCGAAAGTAATGGTTTATGCTGCTCATTTGGTAAGGTCAAGCTGAAACCTCTACACGATCCACCAGACCCACTAAAATCTTTGTTAATTGGAGAACATAACAAATCAAAAACTTTTTGAAATATGTGCGTGCCTACAATAGTGCCTTTCAGATGACTTCCTTTGGTGAAAAGGAAATAAGGGAAGGAAACTTCATACCAACTTTTAAAGTTCAAGGTCAGATTTACCACCTTATTGGATCATTATTACCCACAAAAAATGCGCCATCAAAGTTCCTGCAAATCTATTTCATTTCGGACCATCAGGCACAAGTCGAAGCACGCATGTCCGGTTTTGGAAATTTAGACCGAACTATTAATGTGGAACTGCAAAGTCTCCTTCACGATAATAACCAATACGTTCGCTCTTTCAAGAATGCTTTGTCAATCTATTCCTGACAGCGATCAACATAATTACCATCTGGTAATAAGCGCGGACCACAGACCAGGTAATTCGCACAGTGGCCGCTATAACGAGCCAGTGACTAATGAGGTAGCTGCAGTTTTGGTGAATGAGCATCATGGAACGCGTGATATTGTTCTTCACACTGGTGATAATCAATTTCAGTGAAACAAACCGTGCGTATGACTCTCTACAATACCCTCGTATGTTTTGTCGAGGTGAGATGGATACCATTTTGAGCTTTACAATGTTAATCCGTTGTCTGGTGTAAAAACAATTAAAAAGACATCTGCACTCCAATTTTACGCCTACCGTTTAATGGTCAGAGAAGGGATAGCAAATTATTTGCTCCTGTTTCGCCAATTACTTAATCAGTATTTGGTAGATATGTTCGCTAAAATAGAATCAGAACGTCTGCTGTACATAAGGACTCATCAATGCCGTTTACGAGCAGAGAATTACATATATTTGCAAGATGCTCTGAGGCAGGATGCTATTGAAGATATCGGTAGATTGGTCAAATTGCCATCAAGTTTTACGTGTGGACCCCGCTATATGCACGGAAGTATGGTCGTCCAGATCTGTTTATAACAATCACTACCAACCCAAAGTGGGATGAAATCACGAATGAACTTTGTCAAGGTCAGGTATCTTACGCACGACATGATATTGTCTCTCCTGTCTTTCATGCCCACATTCTGCTATGGTTAGAGGGAAAAATTAGACCTAACACCATGGACAAAGTTATAAGTGTGGAATTTCCAAACATAACCACGGATTCTTTCCTCTATGAAATCGTAAAAAGCCACATGATCCACGGGCCTTGTGGACTACTCAATCCTCATTCCACATGTATGAAAAATGGCCGTTGCTGTAAAAGGTTTCCGAAACCACTGAATAAACAGACAATAACCGTAGATGATGGCTACCGGCGAAATCGTCGCAAATCTGTGAAGATGGCGGATTCACCACTCAAGTTCGAATATGTGTCAGTATGATTGATGTTGATAACTGATGGGTTGTTCCATATTCTCCCGTACTTTTACGCGCCCTGAAGACCCACATAAATGTTGAATATTGTGGCAGCATACAGGCCATCAAATATTTATGTAAGTATATAAATAAAGGCAGTGATCAAGCTACATTTAGTATCACAGTAATCATGATGAGGTGCTGCGTTACCAATCTGGAAGATATCTCAGCTCTTCTGAAGCGATGTGGCGAATTTTATCATTACCAATCCATGAAAGATTTCCATTAGTTTTTCATTTGGATGTCCACTTGGAAAATGGACAGCGAATTTATTTTCTCCCACCGAGTATCCAACAACAAGTGAGCCATGAGGTTTATTACACACAGATGAACTGAGTCTGAATTTTACAATTGGTGGCCTCCTCTTGTGAATCACACTGGTGGCTTAGCAAAATTAATATTATTTTGTGGAAAAAATCCTGTTTACACCACACAAACAAACCAGTCAGAAGGTTGAAGATATTTTTAGGTTTTATCATACCAGAGGCAGAATTATGTTCTATCAGGGCAAATGTCTTTCCACGTTCCGAACGCGCATATTCATTTGGCACTTATCAAGTGACCAAATTGTTTCTTCACGTCAGATGGATAGTTCCCGTCACTACATACGTACTGCAGAATCATTTTAGTAATTGTTAATAAATTACAGTCCTTACTGTAAAATCAACTCGAATAGTAATCAGGAATCGCTGTTTGTGATCGTTGTAAATATTTAGTACTTGCACAGTTATGTGATTTGTGACGTAGTGCAGTGTTATTACTAGAGACCGGATTATATGAAACACAAAAACCTAGAAATATGCAAAATATGTAACATTACATAATATAAAAATAGTAATGTTTAGAATTTTTATTTCAAAATCAGTATGCAATAGTAAGTAGTTGAATAACATATTTATAAATTTGATAGTTAACAATTATTTAACTTTTATTTTTACTTTTATAAACGTAAACAATCGGGTACTGTTACAAAAATTTAATAATAAGATTGTTTCTTCGATCTCTCTAAATATTTTTATAATTGGATTTGGAACGTCCACATTAACTGATGTAACTGGGCAGTATTTGAAATTGGATGGTGTAAGCAGTCAATGTTTCTAGAAAAAGTTCACCCGTCCCATTACTAAAACTATCAATTTGACAAAATAGTTGAAAACCTGACTTATTTTCAAATTTCACTTTAAGTTTACACAGGAATACCTCTGGCAATGCGGATTTTATTCATTAACTGAAAATATTCAGTCTACGTCAAACCTTGAGTTTCAAGCTTTTTAATACTCGCAGGTATGTGGGAAAAAAACGAACGTTAATCACAGCTATGGTTTTAATACCAGAATTGTTAAATGCTTCCTTCTACTGACAAAACGTCATACAATCTCCACTATCAAAGTCGTTTACTACACGTTTAATGGCCTCGAAATGTTCATTGTAAAACAGTACAGCTTCAACCCACGTCACCCATCGATATACACTGGCAATTTCTTTTATAGGCATTATACGTGAAAGTGCCTTAAGAAACGCTTTCTTCAATTTATTTACATTCCTACGACTAAGAGCTGTGCTGCTAGTAGGTTTTTGCAGGCTACTACAACATAAGATTTTATTTATTAACTAGGTGGACTACCGAAAAATATTGTAAATATAGTGAAAATGGATCATCCCTAGGTTTTAGGTAAAATATGCAATAACAGGTTAAAATAGGCTTAATATCCAAATACATATAATCCGGTCTCTAGTTATTACCGTGACGTTTGAACTGATGCGTGTCTCACAATGAAGGCCACAGAGGTTTAGTTTTCCACTTGATACTGTGTTGCGCGCAGGCTGCGTCGCGACGCGCATGCGAGGCGCCTTCATGCATCGATCGCTCGTCGCGACGTCCCGCCCCTAGCTTTATGTATTTGCACTCAATAAATAAACAACGTTCCATTCCGTTGCGGCGTCGGCTGTTTTATCGCCTTGGAATTATGGTCTACTGTCACAATAGATAGGCGAACATGGGAAGGAATTCGCGTTATGTGCATCACGGTTCTACGACAGTATACGGTCGATTTCGTGCCGAATGTGTCTAGGGAACTTGGAGCGCTAGAATAAAACGAAATGGAAACTTCATCGGTAGATGAGATGTGAAATTGATTTTGGATTGTACATGAAAATAGCGGGCAGTCAAGGTTAAATCAGTTATTGTTGCATGACTCTATCGCAGAATTTTAGAATCGTGTAAAAAATAAAATTAATTCATTATTTATTATGAAAAATTTCAAGAACCTCCCAGCGATCAAAGGATAGGTATTAGATAACTACAGCAGTTATACAAAATTCATTGTAAATTTTAAGATCTTTTTTAATATAGAAGCCACAAAATTTTTAATCATAGTCTCTTTAAGTGGCGTTATAGTGTTGTGGCTATGTATGTTGATATTAATACTGAATATTCGGGATCATTTGTTAGGTTGATATGATATGTATTAAGGTTGTAACGGATGTTCAGTGCTTGACATCCGTGGATGCGGATGTTTTGTGGAAGCGGATGTGGGAAAATAAATATTTTATCAAAAATAAACTTAATATCAAAATAAGTATATTTTTACCACAAATTCTACATTTTGCATAAATACCGTCATAATTTTTTCTGCCTCATATCTCAACAGCAAAAAACGTTGATGATTTAACAAGTGAATTAAATTATTTACATAAATACGCACGTATCAATAAAACAATTTTCGTCATATGATTCTTTGCGGATTGATTGAGCGTGCCTGCCACCACTCCAGCGCCCCATTCGCAGTCCAAACTGGAGGACTCTTCAGGAATACTGCAGGACACGGGCTCCTGCCGTCCAACGGATAGCGTTCTGGCCTCGCATTCGGGAGGACGGCGGTTCGAATCCCCGTCCGGGCATCCAGATTTGGGTTTCCCATGGTTTCCCAAATCACTCCAGGCAAATGCCGGGATGCTTCCTTAAAAAGCCCATGGCCGAATTCCTTCCCATTCCTTGCCCCATCCTTTCCCGTCTCTAAAGACCTCGCTGTTGAGAGACGTAAAACAGTTAAAAAAAAAAGGATCGTGATTGGAGGAACACTCTACGAGTGAACAGGACTGCTTGGACCCTTTCTAGTAGCGTGAATGGGTGAGCGCATCCCACGCTAGTTCTACACGGAGGTCATACAAGTTGGACCGTGAATAGGCCATTTTACGTAATATGTCAGGTTAAACTTGTAAATTCGTGCTTAGGTAATAACAACGTTCAGTTCATTCTTGTTGTTGTTGTTGTAGCAGCTTTAAGGGCGCGTCGACATCGGGGTCATTAGCTCCCTAACAAGTTCATTCTTACCTTTATTACAGTATCGTAAGAAAGGGAGCAACCACATTTTGTTAGCTAAGTGACGATATGGCTATCTCGTACAAAGAGAAAAGAATAAGATATATATATTGCAACTCAAACCAAACATTTGTGTAGTTCTCGACGGTGAGCGTTCATCACTTACCAAAGTGAGGTCCGGGGTTCCCCAGGAAAGTGTGATAGGGCCTCTGTTGTTTTTAATATACATTAATGATTTGTGCGACGTAATAAGGGGGTTGAAAAGATTATTTTCTGATGATGCTATATTTATCGTAAAATCAAAACCCAGGACGACTGCGCTTTGTTACAAGACGATATTACGAAAATAATTGCGTGGTGTAAAAACTGGTAGTTGGAGATAACGCTAGAAAGCGCCAAGTTATGCTTATAAGTAAAAATATGACACCATTTAGCTCTGAAAATACAATTAATGGCAATGTCCTTGGAACGGTACATTCCGCTAAATACCTAGGGATAACAATTCGTAACAACATGTCGTGGAATGAGCATATCGAGAAGGTAATTGGGAAAGCAAATCGTATGCTCCAATTTCTAGGACGTAATTTAAAACAGTGCACACTGGAAGTTAAATCGATTGAATATAACTCAATAGTTCGTCCTCACTTAGAATATTGTTATTCTGTATGGGGTCCCTATCAAAAGGGGGTAAATGGAGGCTTTGGAGAAGGTCCACAAAAGAGCCGCCCGATTCGTGACAGGTATATATAGTTGGAGGGAAAGCGTAAGTTCGATGTTGAAGGGGTTATGTTGGGAAGACCTGGAACACAAAAGGCGTTGCTCTCGACAGAAGCTAATAGAAAAATTCACGACTGACTTGTTTCAGAATGACAGCAAACAAATATTACTACCAGCAATATTCATATCTAGGAATGACCACGGAAACAAGATAAGAGAAATCAGGGCCGGAACAGATTTATTTCTATACTCATTTTTCCCACGAGCGATAAGGGAACGGAATAGCAAGGATTTACCGGGCAATTAAACTTAAAATCCGACAGGAGTAGTTCTCGATAAATCACTTCGGCCATCCTGATCTGTGTTTTCCATGATTATCGCAGATCGCTCCGGGCAAATGCCGGGATGGTTCCTAAAAATAGCCCATGGGGCGCTTCCTGCCATATCCCGTATGTCCTTTCCTATGAACAAATGGTTACACATTAGAATTGGTGCAATGCGCCATCAAACCCACTTTTAGTGAATCGCGGAATAATAATAAACGTCCCATATACTTCAGCATTACAAGTTGCGGATGCGAAAGCGCTTGCGGATGCTGAGCTCCGTTACATCCGTAATACATGTACCTAAGCCCGTTTCTGCATGATACCTAAACGTCAATCATAGACATGTTTTCCTTTTAATCGCAAAGAATATTGAGCTTGCAACGAATTTATGCTATGTATGATCTTTTTTACAGATGGTAGAGGACGGGGGACTAGGAACTGGAATGAATTCAGCCATGGTCTTTTGAAGGAACCCTCCTTCACCTATAGCGATTTCGGGATCCATGGAAAACCCAAATCTGGATGGCCGCACGTGATTTTGAATCCGCGTCCTCCGGAACTTTACCGCTCACCCAACACCCTCGGCAAGTAAATACACATACCTGAGAGAAATACTGTTAGAATTATTCCATGTCACTCAGCTGTGAATATCGTAACATTATACACACAGCATCAAAAATTCTGGGAGCGATCAGAAGCGCCCACAGAAGTTTCTAGAGTGTTGTCAATTGTGGTAAAAATTTGAATTCACTTAAAAACAATTAATACCTTCTTAAAACTAAATTAAATCAATCTAAACAATTTTAAATGAAATTACAAAATATTTACAACCATTTAACATCGCATTGGCGAAATTGAACATTTGTAAGGATCAAAATTATACTTTAAATCCGATGGCTGGTACAGTATTCTCAATCAATGTTCTTTAATTAGTGTGCCAGGTTTTGCGACACTTTTAACAGCCTTACAAAAGATATTTAGTTCATTCACAGCATTTTCACGCAAAATGCAAATAAAAATACTACATATTCCTGAAATAATCATACAAATTTACAACAAATAGATTCATTTCTTTATTATTAACAAACTTAATTACTCATAAGAATGGTAATTAATGGAAAACCTGTTATAGTTATTCATAACCATGTTTATCGGTTCCTCATTTTGAGATTTGCTTACATAATTTATATTTACGGAAATTCTTTATATGTTTAAGATCGAACAAAAAGTTTTTCCACAAAATTTTGTGATGGACGTATTCAAATGACTTACTGAACACAAATATGGAGTAAAAATTAACAACAACATTCCGTTATCAAGAATGGCGAAAGTGAAATTTTAATTTCGCATTTCAGTATTTATTTGCTAGAAATTACATTGCCTCCAATTCCATTAATATCTGTAATATTAGATGAGCACATTTTATATATAAGGGGACCAGTATGATGCTTTACATAACTTATTGAATTTGATGATATATTAACTCCCATCTCCATCGTCTATAAAAGAGATCATATCAATGTAGAGAGAATACGTTTCTCATTTTATCAAAAGCTGTTTTGACCCGAAAAGGTGCATTACAAGTTTTCGATGAAATTACAATAAAGACTTAACTGCTATTCATAGTTCAACATCTGGTTGTAAAGCATTGTAGAAATTGAACTAACTGTAGCTAGTTTGTCACACGTAGGGAGAACATAACAAAGGAAATATTTAATTAAACGGTCATATTTAAACATTCCTGAAATAACTTGTTTGTATTGCGAAATATTTATTCTTGATCTCAAATTCCAAATGTTTACCTAATTTATAATCCTTTCTCATCATTTACATCTCTACAGACTACAAGTTTTTTTCTGGTCGATTTACAACCGCCAAAATCCTTTTTGTGGCTGTTTAAAATGATTTGCGTATTGGTTTATTCGTATTTGAAATTCAGAGGAAAAAAAGTACTCATGCAAGAAGTAGCTTTTCAAATTTTCTTCTGAGAGATGAATGTGTTAATGTTTTTGACGGTATGTCTGTGATGAATGTTTATGAACACGATAGTTGTAATAACGCCGGATCTGTTCCCCTCTCAAGATGATTTATTGAAAAACTTTAATAAATAAATTTAAATTCTACCTCGCTTTCACAAAATTAGGCGTTAGAAACATTATGCTGAAGTGGAGTTATAGTTTCTAATTGTTTGACAACTTTGTCAAACAATAATTTTAATAATACTCCTGTTTTTGTGTAAATAACGTGTTTGTCTTTCTTGCCTGAGATATGAATAAATTGTTTGTATACAAACTTTTAATTGCATTTTTAATGATACTGTTTGTAATTAAATTATTATATCCATATTACTTCTTGTGGATGAGATGAATATATATCATTGCATCAACTTTTATGGTAATCGGGCAAACATCCATAGTTTATTTTGTACCAGCGCGCCAGAGTAAAAATCGGTATTTTCACATGGCATTTACTGTCAGAAAAAAGTTTACACGTATATACACTGGTGTTTTCTGATAAGAAATAATTAAGAGACTTTGTAGGGAAGCTCATGAAATTTTAAATCACACGGTAGTCAATTATTGATTCTAAATGCTACTTGCACTGCACTCTAGTGGCAATTCTTTTGTATTTCCACCAGAAATTGTTTTGTGTCCTCTTTTGTCTTTATGTTCCCGTTTATTCATGAGAAAATGCATTCATTGCGCCAGCAATTTTCTCCCAGCTTTTGGTCAAGAATGTGGCGACGATTGATCCTCAATATTCACATCTCCTGCCTTAACTCCAATACCAAAAGTAGAGTCGGGTTTGATATGTCGTCGTTTTAAAACGAGTGACATCATAAGGAAAATTCTCAAGTGGAGTTGCGGAAAATACCAAAAGAAACATTCCAGGAACGCTGCCTTTCATGGAAGAAAAGCTGAATTTGATGCAGGAAAACTGAAACTACTTTTTCGTAGGTGACAAAGCAAATTATACCTTCAGGATGTGGAAAAATTTTCTGTTTAAAAATTCCTGAAGTTTAAATTAGAATTCAGACATTAGTCGGTCATTAGAAGCTAGAAAAAGATGGTTCCCTCTATCATCTAATCGGCTCAGTTTGCGAAAAAGGTAAACGCGTTTTCTGTCATACTGATGCATATTGTGTAATAGTATGCTGAATTTCCTATAGAAACAATATTGACACATTCTTAGCATTTTATGTGCCGATTAATATTAGAGCTTCTCAATTCAGTTCCGACTACAATGAAACAATTCGTTGGCTAATTTATCTTGGTTGTTAAAATAAAAGACATAGGGGAAATAAGATGCTAACGGATAGTTTTTGCTATGGAATATTCTGTAGTGACAATTCACACACTAAATATTGCATTAGTATTATTAGGTCCGGTTAGAGCACATCGCAGCGTGATTTGAAAAGAACCAACTGTCGAAATATTACCAGTTAGACGTAGTACAGTGAGCCTTTTCACAACTCATTTGTCCCTCGTCGTTCATCACGGTATAAGCGTTTGAGTTTTGCAACATTTACCACTGAGTTCTAAAGCGAACAGATACATGGGGTGTCGGTAAGCTGTGTGACATGTTGATGTGGGATCTAACCATCCTTTTCACTGGTAATTTAAAGTCTTAACATTATTATCACCAAACAAAAAAATGTAAAGTTAACTTATAAAGATAGAATTAATTCATTTACATTTCTATCTTCATGGCAGATCACGTTAATCATTATTGGATTTGCTGTCAACAAATATTTTATCAAAGAAGCTGGAGAATAATTAGCTTCACTTCTCGCAGCATCAAGATCTACATGTAGGATTAAGGCACAAATACAATGAATTAATTAAATAGATGAAAAATTATATCTGTTTTCTATTATCTGAATTTGTTAAAAGACGCGATGTTATAAGTTTTTATTTGAGTTGGCTGCAGTGTATTATTTCAGTGGTATGACTTTTGGCAAGTGATCGAGACGTCTACAGTTGGAATACCGGTCGTGGCTGAAATTCTTACAAGATGAAATGCAATTTACATATCTTTTTGTTTAATTGTTCCTGTAATGGGGAGCCATATAAAGTGATAAATATTATTTATATTATCCCTTAATTGTTGTTGATTTTATATTAATTTTCTTATTAACATGCACTCATACCTTTTGCGTATGAGATAGTTTCTCCATTATTCGCATTTTAGATGCAGTGATCTGAATAAAATACAGGTCGTACACCAGTATTGTGATTCAAGTTGAATCTATAAAACTAATCTCATTATATAATTTTCAGATTCCGTATTTATTCCTAAGGGCCATAATAAGCAGCCTTGGCGACGGAGTGGGTTATCAGTGAAACCGTGTGGCATTTACCACTATCGCTCAAACTTTTTTTTTTTTTAATGTGGTCAATTCTAGTTCATAACAGGTTCGCATTTACTTAATGCTCCAAACTCAGTACAGTCGTCTAACTCCAATATCTCTACGATGTATGTTTGCATTCCAGTAATGAAAGAATCCAGGAGTAAATGACGGTGTCACACACGCCTGAAATACGCAACTTAAATTTTAGGTCTTTTAAACATCGATGTTTTGCTGTTAAGTTCAAATAATATGAGGTAGGAACAGGATACAAAATATCGACTAATGTAAAAACAGTTGTAAGATAGGCATGTGAAAAAGTAAATCAAAAGGATGGTAGCTTCGAAATTTATTAAGAACCAAATTATATTAATAATTTACTAACTAGCTCCAGTATGACACCGTAAAGATCGTTATTATCGTAGCTAACTGCTCAGCATTACCACGCCATAATTCAGCAGCCTCCTAAATCGAAAATAAATATTCTTTCAAGAAGTAAAAGAAGGTTATAAGATTCTTGGATGGACCAAAATAATATTTCATTCGAAGACTAGAGATATATATCTGTTTGAATTATCAGTGGACATATTCGTCTATCCCACATTCGTTTTTATTACGATCACGAAGTACATATCCACAGTGCGGCATAATACAACCACCCGGTAGAAATAAGAAAGCTTACCACGACCGCTTAGTCTTATTTTATATTCTTTCAACTTCGTTCTTTAATTTCATGAACAGTTAAAGACGTAATATTTTCAGAGACTAATTGAACGAGTCATTTGCTTAGTAAAAACCTAAATGAAGAAAACATCCAAACTAAAATTCCTTTTGACATAATATGATGTACCTAGTTAAATAAAGGATGATGAAATCAGTTTGCTGCCACGCTCTAACATGTCTTATAATGGCAATTAACACTGTTTCAGAAGAATAGTGGCAAGATGTTGTTGGGTACTGCGACATACACTGTGTTGCGTATCAACTTTAGTAGCCGCTTTCTAATAATCAGGTTTCGAGTCAAGTGAGATATTTTGAATTTTATTATGACGAACAGGCCGTTCGTTGGGTGAAACTTTTCATTAGAGTAATGTATGAAGAACGGTGCCAGCTCCAATCACTAATGAAACATTCTAGAGAAAGAAAAAAAAGATCGAAATCTGCGGACGAGAATTAGTCAGCTTACTGGAATGAAAGAACTGTAAAACCAGTATCAAGTAAACAAAAAGGGGATAAAATGTTTCAACAGAGACAATTTAGTCACCTATTTGAGTAATTCATATACCACAAGTGCTTACGCAGTTTCAAATTCAAATGTAGTTGTTTATATAAGCGACATGTCATATAACAACGCATTATGCTAATTTTCTGCTTCATGTTTAATGTCATGTCTGAACCCAAACAACAGTGCCAAAAATCATTCACGATTTAAATAGTTCAAGATCTGTTTACCGTGATTGTTCTTACTGATTTTTATGACTAACTATATTAGGAATGTAATGAAGATGTTCACAGTTAATTTTAATGTCATTTATTGGCCTCACTCGCATTATTAATGTCGTTGCGCACTTATAAGCAAAGGTTTATTTTTTTAAATTTGTCTATATGGTTGCAGTTGCATTCTGACTGGATGCAGCAGTATTTTCAGCGATATATTGTTCATGAATGTGTATCTTTGAATAAATCAGGAAACCATGCCAGTACGAGCCTACATGATCACTAGAAACAATAAAACTTTTGATTCGATTGGTTTATGACCAGATAGCATAATTTGAAACCCATCTCACACTACTCTTCAAAACCTGTTTGGATGATCCATGATGCAGTCAACCACGTTGGAGGCGATTTAAGTTCTATTATCATTCAAGAACTACTGTAGTTCGTATTGAGCAGCACTTTCACTCTCTGTTTGAAACAGGAAAACGCTCTTATGGTTAAATGTTTAATTTATGCCATGAAAAAGCATAAACGTTTTTGTATCTATTTAGTTTATAATAAGCTTAAGAGCATTCCTTGTTGAATTAATTATAGCATACCTAATGTACTCGATTAAAAAAGGAATTACAAGTACCTTGTTTATTTACCAAGTTTTCAGGTATATTAAAATATTTGACCTCACGTAAAATAGCATTTCCCAACCCGCGGGTTTTCAGACCTATCCTGGGGAATCCGCGGACAAAATAAAAATAAAATTAACAATTACTAAAACGTAAATGGAGTGGTGAGAACTCGTGAACACTGGCCACAATGTCAGGCTATCAAATGACAGTTAAGAATAACCAATTTCCCATTATTATTATTATTGCTACTGCTATTAAGGGGTCCATGGCTAGTATCTATGGGGTCTGCGGTTGAAAACGGTTGGGAAAGGCTGACATAAAACATTGTCAGAATCTTATAATTTATCCGTAATTTTATTTAATGATTCAAATAGGGATTAGGGAACTAGGTATGTATTCAAAATAAGACGCTGTATGGAAGTAAATGCTATACATCCTGTTAATAGAGAGTATCAATAGATCTTAGTGTGAAACTACCGCGTCAATTTTTTAGTACTTTATCTCATTTCACTTCTCCAGACTTAGAAGTGTACGGCGGAAAGCTCAGTATTCAATCTTTTAATGCGGTTGGCTGGAATATTTCAAAACAACGGTTTCATCAGTACTTTTTCATCATCATCATCGGTTTTCTGCACTAAGGCAGTGTTTCACATGCTCTCCTGTCTTCTGCCCTCCTATTCATGTTTCCTTTGATCTTGTGCCTCCTTCTTCCTCTTATTCTCCTCCCACAAACTAGTCCTTTCAAGGCTTCTTTTAGCAAGCACTCCCCTCCAGTTCTTCTTTCTTTCTCCTATGAGTTTCCTCTTATTACTGACCCTTTCCAGCACTCACTTTCTCCATCCAGCTTATACTCTCCTCCACATCTACATCTCAAACGTTTTTCATCGTCTCGTCTCAACGTCCACGTCTCTGCCACACTCCATACAAAACATTTGCCATGTCTTTTCATCAGTACGATTATTATCATTACACTTTCGGATAAAGAAGTTAAGCTATGCTCCTCGAGCTCTGTCTGTATCTGATAGCGGGATACAACTGTCATGTACAGCACTTAAATAACGCTTGCGAATAATAGTTGTTATTATCACAGAATATAAAACTGGACTAGGATGCGTGTAAAAGATTAACACCCAACCAAAGTGCTCATACTAATAAAGGTAAGAGTAAGGGTAACAAGTATGAAGAAGACGTAAATACATGCCACCGTTGTGACAGAGATATCATGAACGTTCAGAGTATTCAGCCAAGGTTTCTGCTCAAAATACAAATGAACCATAAAACATCGCTAATATCGAATTGCAAGAACAACCGCATGTGGTTGCCTATAATATAGGAGAACAGTGACGGTCTGTACAGCGTAACTTCTTACAAAAATTGCTTGGGTAGGTGACCTATCCTAAAATTCTGCACAAACAACAATGATGAATTAGCGCTGATGAAATGTTAAAGCGGTGTGTGTCTAGCTGATCTGATGCTCCAGTGAACTTCATGATGGTTTCTGCAGAGAAATGTTTTTTTTCAGGAAAGAGAGATTTTTTGGTAGATTCTTGAACTTAAACGATAAACACTGATCCGTACTGTTCAATGTTAGCAGCAAGTACGTTCAATCTGAAGGTCTGATATCGCTAATCGCTTAGATGTTATGTTGCAAGATAAAAGGGGAAAATTGTTTGACTTTATATTAGAAATACTATTCGACTCCTTGTGTTACCTCAGACCTAGCTCTTACGAACTACAAACTTTTTCAATCACTGGAAAACAACATTTGTTGACGATACCACTGCCTTGCAAGCGTTCCTTCCATCCAAAACGGTGTCCAACAGTATAAGAATTCAGCTATAACCGAGAGGTGTGAAACGTATTTCATAAAACCATGAACATCTGCAATAATAATTACATTTTTCTACAGTTTTCTGCAACAAAATCTGACGGCATTTTTCACGCCCACATACCTTATATCAAGGAATTCAGGAGTTCTATTGAGATCGATTGAACTTTTGAAATACTTTGAACTGGCCCATGGACAAAAGAAGCTCCTGGACGTTGTTTGTTGGCCCTGTAAATTACATTAATTTACTCAAATTTGGTACGAATTTTATGTTGACTCACATCAGGGATAAATATTAATAAAATAGAGTTAAGTATAGAACACAAGAAATCTACATAATTGAATACGTTGCGATTTTTCATCGTTAATTTATTAACAACAGATACTAATGATTCGGTATCAAGGACAGAAATCAATATAAAATTGTAAGCAGATTAAAGATAATTAAAAAAGTTTGTAGAAAGTAAATTATTATGCCTAGCTGTGCCCGCGCAAATCCCAGTAGTGCTTGCATGATGCATTAAATTTCTTTATATCCAATCATGCTAAAAATTTCGACTGCGAAAAGGATTGTACGAAATAATATTAAATGCATAGATTCTGTTACGGGACAGTTAAATTAGAGGGTGTTGATGTTACATCGAGGCATGACGTAAGCTACCACTAGGGACAGTTTCGTTGAAATGGTAGGTTTTTCTAGGTCCTTGCACGTTCGTACAAAATTTCCGAAATTTACGGTATTCGTGGGCTAAATATGGTATTAATCTGGAGAAAAGTATCGTATATGTTAACTGTTTGTAGTAGAGTTATGGAGCATATTATATGCTCGAACATTATGAATTTTCTAGATTATAATAATTTGCTTACAACAAATCAACATGGATTTCGGAAGAAAAGATCATGTGAAACACAGCTGGCCCTATTTACACACGACGTAATGAAAGTTATCGATACAGGTTCACAAGTAGATGCAATTTTTTTAGATTTCCAGAAAGCCTTTGACTCTGTGCCAGACAACCGCCTTTTAGCGAAGCTTCGAGCGTACGGCATATCGGATCAGCTTTGTGAATGGATAAAGGATTTTCTAACTGGTCGGTCGCAGTATGTTGTTGTTGAAGGAGAAAGTTCTTCTAATCTAGATGTTACATCGGGTGTACCTCAAGGAAGTGTAATAGGACCACTTCTTTTCTTAATTTTTATAAACGATCTCGGAGACAAAGTGAAAAGCCTTTTTAGATTGTTTGCTGATGATGCGGTTATTTATAGGGAAGTAAGAAATTTGGCCGATTGCTTAGAAATTCAGCGCGATCTGGATGTTATTTTGGCTTGGTGCGCTGAGTGGCAACTTACTCTAAACTGTAAAAAGTGCAAGACAATGAGCATAACTAACAAAAAGAATCCGATTGTTCAGAAATACGAGTTAAACAATACAGTTATTGATATGGTCGATTCTATTAAATATTTGGGAGTAACAGTACAAAGGAACATGAAATGGGACATACACATTAATTCTTTAGTGGGTAGAGCAAATTCTAGGCTGCGATTCATAGGTAGAATCTTGAAAAATTGTAATGAACAAACAAAGGAGATAGCGTACAAATCTCTTGTGCGTCCACATTTGGATTATTGTTGTGCCATTTGGGACCCGTTTCGTAAGGGATTGATCGAAAGTATAGAGAAAGTACAGAGAAGAGCCGCTCGATTCGTGACCGCTTGCTACAGTCCTTATGAAAGCGTCACAGAACTGATTAGTAGATTAGGTTGGGAGTCTCTGGTAGATAGACGACACACGTTTCGTTTAAACTTATTGGAAAACATGCGTACTCCAACTTTCACTCATGAGTGTAGTGAAATACTTCTTCCACCAACCTATTTGAGTCGGAAGGACAGGAAAGATAAAATTAGAGAAATAAGGTGCCGGACTGATTCTTATATGAATTCTTTTTTCCCTCGTACCATTAGGGATTGGAATGCACAGCAAAGAGATTAGCTTTGGTGCAGAGCACCCTCTGCCACCCACAATTTTGTGAATTGCAAAGTATATATGTAGATGTAGATGTAGAAGACACAAGCTATCACTATGTTAAGTTTCGCTGAAAACCGTTCTTTAAGACTTTCTCGAAGCGTGCAACACAGGCACAGATTAAAAAAAAATACGGTTTCAAATTCTGTATCATCAAGATTTATGTAACTAACCTGGATAAAAAAAAGTGTCCTGTTCATTAACGTCTGACATAAGGTATGACTACATGAAGTTCCGTTGAAATGCGTTCACTAGTTTCTGATTAACAATTTTGGACTGTGTATCAATGGGAACTGTGTTACTCGTTGGCTTATAAAGTATCCTGTATATTAACACACAATGTGTGCAGTTTCGTAAAAATTCGTCCATCAGTTTTGCGTGATGCGCGAACTGAAAGTCAAAAATTTGAAAATACAGGTTTTTTGCCTCTACATTACTGATCAGGATAAAGGTATCCTATGATATAAGCTACCATTATTGTCAGTTACGTTAGAATCAGGCAGTTAGTTTTTACATGATGTGCAGACAGAAAGACATAAATTCCCAATTTTATTACTTTGGGAGCTATGTCTATCATTAGTAGTATATATTCTGATTATACTTTTTGAAATAAATTTTATGAATAGACACAAGTTTTCTGCAATTTATTATCTAGTATAGATAAGTTAGTTCCCCTCTTGAGTGCTGACGGTGTATTCAAGATAACACTATGTTTTTCAAAAAATTCATGGCAACTGCTCAGTTCAACAGCCGACGAATCGCTTTAATAGCCAGTGTATCAAGAACACAAGCTTTAAATTTACAATTCGTCAGACCGTCGTATCAACATCTTCTGACACTCCTGTAGTAGTAGTCGATCCATTGTTACCTGGTTCTTTATCAGCATGGAACTACCTCTGCCGCTGCCGGGTAGTTGGTAATTCATAGACAAAGAAGAAATTTTTGCAGTGCTTATCGCACGAGCTACTAGTTCCGAGGGTAGCAGATTCAAGTCAGGTCCGGTGCTTGGGGGGCTTAATTACGTATTTGTGATTTTCATAACAGGAAATACAGTAGCTAATGGTGAGATAGTGGTAAAACGATTAAAAAACAACTAGCAGTCATTGGGGGCTGCCGACGGAAGTGAAAAGTTAAAACTATCAATATCATACGCGCAATACGTTATACTTATAGCTACAGATATACTAGATAGTAATAATAATTCCATGTGGTTTTTATTGGCTGCACATTCCGCCTTTGTCGTAGCTGCCTTAACCTAACCCGGTAGTGCTACCAGGTACAGGGGACCTACAATTGAACGTGGAATCCAAACCACGGAAGCGTTTGGCATACTTCACAATAATCACCAAGCTTTGCCAGAAGTGTAGGTCGGGTGAGGGTCTACTGGGAGTACTGAGCCCTAGACCGCTACTAATATACTGTTAACATTAGCACGTCGGTCACGCGAACTCATAAGATTTTACCCATCCAAAAAACGCTCAATGCGCCTAGAGAAGTTTTAGTTCACAATCCGAAGGTTGGTCAAATCTTCCCGAAGGAGATTGTGTCAGACGCAGGATGGCTAATTCCTTTTCTCAGAGGCCTACAGTTTAAAGTGAAATCAAAAGCACGGAATGTCCAGGCGTAGCTTATATAGTCAAATACAACTCCTAAAAATTTCTTCTCACCACTGGATTTGAACCCGCTACTGGAGAGAAAAATTTTCTGTTATAAGCGCTTTAACCGTTGAGTTACGTACCACCTTGTTTTGAAGTATACGTGTGCTAAATACCATCAAATAAAAACTGTGGGCTTGTATGAACTACGCTGGCAGAAATTATAGTGATGGGGGAAAGGAGGAGATGGTTTAGGTTTTATAAATCAAACGTAAATTGTGTATTTCTATTTGTTATAAAGTATACCTATGCAAAGTTGCATCAAAATCGGATAAAAACTGTATGTTTGTATGAAGAACATTGGCAAAAAAAATCATTTTTATATATTAGATACAAGTATAATTTATAGTTTCACCAAAAGATAAAGCACATACCAGCCAAGTGAAGAGAGAATTGAAGATCTTAAAAAAAATGAAGCCACGGAAACCGAACATTCCCGCCTCTTTACCAACGAAGATATTTCGAAGCCCCTTAAGAAAACCTCGCCAAGAAAAGCCCCAGGGTTTGATAACATACACCCTGAATTCTTTATAAATTGTATCAAGCACACCAAAAAAATCTATGGCGCAATTCTTTACAAACATTTTGCAGTCTGGCAACATTCCCCAGGAATTTAATAGCTAAACCAAAACCAGGTAAGAGTGCAGACTGGCCAAAAAACTACAGACCAATTGCTTTACTGTCTGTGACCTACAAACTACTGGAGAGATTTACATATAATAGAATCAGCCAGAGATTGTTTGAAGTGATTCCAGTGGAACAGGCAGGCTTCCGACCAGGACAAAGTTGTGTAGATCAAGTTCTATCGTTAACTACCTGTACTGAAGCAGGATTCCAAAGGAAACTAAAAACTTAGCTGCATTAATCGACCTGTCGGCGGCTTACGACACAGTGTGGAGATAGGGCATGATATATAAATTTCTTCGTGCAACTCCCTGCAAACTTATTGCACGGCTGTTAAACAACATGCTTAATGATCGGGTATTCCAGGTAGTATTGGCACCGAAATTAGCTGCCAGAGGAAACTTAAGAATATCGTAGGAATCAGCGCTCGATCCACTCCTTTTAGCCTGTGTATCGCAGACATGCCGAAAACAAGATCAAAAAAGTTTGGTTTACGCCGACGACTGGTTCTCGCCACGAGGTGCAGGTCAATCGAAACGTATGAATAAATCATAACAGAGGACCTGGAAACAATGGTAAAATATTTCCGTAGGTGGAGACTCCAACCCAATGCTTCTAAAACAGAGGTTACCTGCTTCCATCTAAATAGCAAACTCGCTAGAAGGGAACTTAACATACGGTTCGAAGAAACCAAACTTACCTACAAAAAAATACCACAGCACCTTGGTGTTACCCTTGACAGAACATTATTCTTTAATGCGCATCTAACTTAAATGGCTGAGAAGCTAAAAACAAGAAACAATATGATTAAAAAACTATGTGGTACCTCCTAAGGTGCATCGGCCTTCACTCTCCGCTCCTCTGCTCTGGGTCTTGTCTTCTCGGCCGCCGATTACTGTGCCCCTGTCTGGCTGAATAGTTCGCACATGAAAAAAGTGGACACTCAACTTGATAATGATATGCTAATGATTGCAGGCGTGATCAAGACAACTCCCACAAAATGGGACGGATAAATGCTCTTACACGCGAGTACAAGAGGATAATGGACAACAGAGACTTGCCGATCCATCAAGATATTGAGGATGCCAATATCAACAGACTTCGTTCTAGGAAATCTCCAATGAAATCGGCAAGGGATGCTACACGAGAAGATTTCAACACCACCAAAGCTTGGATCCAGCAGTGGACTGTACACCAAAATAACAGCATACCTTGTATTACACAGAAGTCACCAGGTTTTGACTTAACACGTAAAACTTGGTCCATACTCAACAGGATCAGAACTCAGCACGGCAGATGAACACATTCTTTGCACAAGTGGGGCATGTAACCATCCACCTTGCGCGAATGCGGAGAGGTTCAGACAGTTGGTCATATTTCTTGATATTAAAAATAGCAACCAGTCACAGTTTGTTTGATGTTGTATATTTATTAACCTTTACCGTTTTCAAACAAACTGTTCATCATGAGATGGTTTGCATTTATTTTTATAATGTAATCAAATATGCAGCTGCAAAATACAAGCGTGAATCCTGTAACAATAGAAAGTAACATTTATTGAATGAGAGCAAATTTAATTTTGGATTGATACAGATAATCTCCATTATATTACTTATGTTAAGTAGTTGAATATTTTAAAAATGAATTCTTCTTGATGGTGAAAGGATATAATGTATTATTAAATAAATATAAAGAAGTTAATAATTTTATTAATATAGTCTGTTTTGTACATGACAACTGCAGTATTACCTTTGTCTGCTTTGACAACAAGTGCATTACCATCTTTCAGTTTTTTGTTATAAAATTCACTGTAGAACACCAAGATAATGGATGTCTCAACTTCCTTGACAGGGGCGTAGCTACTATGGGGCTAGGCGGTGCATTGCACCGGGGCCCTCACTATCAGGGGGCTCCCAAGCATACCTTAAGGGGCCCATAAGCGCACCTCTAGGGGCCCTCAAGCGCAGTTTAGAGGGCCCACGAGCCTTCACGGCAAATTGGCGACCTTTTTTTTTTTAGCTCTACCGTCGTCTAAGGGGCCCCTGAGAACACAGGAGCCCCTCACTAAGGGCCCTCGCTGCTCAGCGGGGGCCCCTAAAGAACAATTCAAGGGCCCCCATCCTCAGTTCACGGGGCCCCTACCAGCACACAAAGCAAAAAAAAAGGTCGCTAATCTGGCCTGAGGGCCCAAAATAAATTTTTTGCACCGGGGCCCTTGTTGACCTAGCTACGCCACTGTTCCTTGACCTAAAGATTACTCAGGTTTTCCAGAAATTTCAAATTTATAGAAAGCCCACCACCACTTATATCACCATTAACAATAGTTCATGCAACCCTACACAACATAAAATGGCATTTTTCAACTCTGTAATTAACCGTGCATACAAAATACCCAAGGACACACCTGATTTTTTCAATGAAATACAAGTAATAGAAACTATTGCTTATGATAATGGATATAAACCATCACTAATTGAAAACCTTTCCCACAAAATTGAAAATACAATCATTCTCTCAGAGTCTCGACGTAAATCTTACCAATCCCCTTTCTGCAATTCAAATGAATCCTTAAAAGAAAAATCCATATACTCCAGCATTCCATATTTAGGTAAAGTCTCTTATAAAATTTGAAACCTATTTCACAAGACCAACGTAAATATCAGCTTTAATACAGATAATAAGCTTCAGCACAAACTCATTCACAATACACAATCTTATAATTCCCCTTACAATAAATCTGCATCTAAAAAATAATATGCTCAACATGCTCCCAAACCTATGTAGGTCAAACAGGCAGAAACTTCTCCCTATGGTTTAAAGAACATTTACATGCCATCAGACTAGTTAAAATAGATAAATCCACTTTTGCTGCCCATATAATTAAAGAAAAACATTCCACACCCTCTATAGAAGAAAACCTTCAGATAATAACCATTGCTGACAAAGGGAAGAGAATGGATCTCCTTGAAGAGCTAGAAATCTATATTCATGTCTAGAAAATGCCAGATCTCATATTAAATGAAGAGAAAGAACTCTCTAATAAAGTTTTCCTAAGCAATTTCATAGACTTATTTGTTAAATCCAGCACAGATTAAATTATTTGCAAGCCATCTATTATTCCCATATATAATTCTAAATAAAGACACTTATTCAACCCCTTTCCAAAACAACTCCTACAGAATATTAAACCCCTAAGTAATTTATCTAGACTTATTAGATACAACAAATTTTATTATATATCAGGTTATGTTAATTCCAACTCTGTATGTCAATCTAGATGTCATTTCAAATTTAAATCTTACAACTATCAGTCATTTTTATTCAAATACCTAATTCATATTGCCATATTTTTTCATAGAACTTAATATTCAATCTAATTTCATTTTTAGTACTATGCAAAACTCTTTGTACATAAACATCTTTGCTAACAGCTGCAAATGCAAAAGCAAATTTCTAGCATGCGCATAAGATCTTTTCAGATTCTTATAATTGTGAAATATTTATATTTATTTAATAATACATCATATCCTTTTGCCATCAAGAAGAATTCATTTTTAAAACATTCAACTATTTAACGAAAGTAATATAATGGAGATTATCTATATCAATCCAAAATTAAATTTGCTCTCATTCAATAAATGCTACTTTCTATTGTTATAGGATGCACGCTTGTATTTTGCAACTGCATATTTGATTACATTATTAAAAAAAAAAAGGCAAACCATCTGATGATGAACAATTTGTTTGGAACCGGTAAAGGTTAATAAATATACAACATCAAACAAACTGCGACTGGTTGCTGTTTTTAATATCAAGAAATTTTTTATCACAGTCGCTGAGTTCCACTAATCCATCATGGATAAAATATTATTAGTTGGTCATATTGTTGAGGAATGTCGGACAAGGTCTTACAATGGTAGTCCTGTGGAATTTCTGCTGGCAACTCAGGAATCAATAAACTATATTAATAAACTAGATGTAGGACTGTAATCTTGTAAAGTTGAAGTATGTATATTTTATTCCAATGTATCTTAAAAGTGTCTAAATTGCCATACGATAAATAAATAACTGCTGACCAAGTGCAACACTTCATGCTTACAGCTACAGATATACTGCTATTGCAGCATGTTGGTGACACGAACTCGTAAGATTTTACCCATCCAATGCGCATATCATATGCGAAACACATCATAGCATGTCGGTGATGGGAAGTCACGAATCCCCATCCAAACATCACCTAACGCGCCTATAGAAGTTTTAACTTAAAAAAAAAAAATACATGATAAATGTCTATACAGCAAAAAGGACAGATTATAGAATTTCAGAAAGAAAAGAAATGGAGGAACTTTTTCTGGTCAAATCACGGAAGAACGTCCTCCAAGTTATCCCCTACCACCAGAAAGGGACACCGCAGTTTAATTATATTTACTTCTGCTTCTCGATACAACTGGGTACCATCTAACTTTTGGGTGGAATTGAACCTATATAATTATATTTCACTTACAACGGACACCTTTCACCTCGAACGCTCGGAACCGCGCGAAAACGTGCTTAGAGTAAAAATTGAGAGAAACAAAGACCAAGATATCAATACCATATGAAGGAAATTATACGTAATTCAATGACATCAGTGTATCATTACATTCTCAATCAACAGTGAAAAAAACTCTTTGCTTAAAGTACTTAATATAGTGCAAAACACGCACATACAGCAGTACCACACCCCTGATATGGCTTATATTAGTCCTCAAAGTGCAGATGCGCGATTTCGATGAAGTGGTTAAAACAAAGTGGAAGGGAGCAATGTGCACCCCTCAATAAAGCCACGTTAAAACATTACAAATAACTTTCATATTCACGCAGTACAAGATCATTATTTGAAAATGTAATTAGTGTGGTCTTTGATATCGGAGCGTACGGCGGGAGTGGAGGGGATGGGTTGGAGGGTATAAATATCGACACGGCCGGACCGGCTCAGCAGTCTGTAGAGCAGACCTTCGTGCCAGACTCTATCAAAAGCTTTTTCAATGTCGATTAATATCGCAGCAGTACCACTACCTGCTTGCTTTTCTTTGCAGATATGCTCCACAAGCCTTGAAAATTTTTGTACAGTACTATTATGGGATCTCGACGTGAACGGACCTACCTCGCACGCAGCGGCCGAGAGCTCAAGACAACTGCGCAGCGTCTGGCGCGGAGTCCCCCCCCCCCCATGGCGCCCACGCCACTCAAGGCGGTGATCAGGCTGCAGATAGCTCCACTAGTCAGTCTGCCCTGCACAGCGGAGTACACAGATCTGGTCCACGTGGCTGTCTGGCCGGAAACTGGTGCTGCTCGCCTCTGCGAGATACGCCATAGCGCCATCATATCTCAGCACAGCCATGTGGCGTGCACCGACCCGTTTCCTTCCAATACCGACACCCGAAGGCGCCGTCTCACTCAGGTGGACTTGGAGGAGTACTTTGCCAAGCAACGAAGCCGCAAGGAAGAAGCTTCAAGAAAAGCAAAAACGCCCTCAAGCACCGTCACGGATATAGCATGGCACCAGCGCTATTCGGACTCGTCCACTACATATACATTCGACATGACGGATGTACCATTCGTCGATCTGAGTCAAAAGCAAAGTTCGTCGAAGCAAAGTTTGTCGGAAGACGTACGGTACTCCCAGACGAGTACTCCACAGTCGCCCACTGAAGACACACCTCGAGACCTTCCAGATATGTCGTTCAGCTTCAAGCTGCTGGACCTGTCCAAAATAAATGACAGCCAAGAATGGAAAGACCAAACATCTACTGAGGAGGGGGAAGAAACCACTCCGACGGGCTCCCAGACTCAGGAATCGTCGACGTCGCCTGTCATGAGCCCAAAGCAGGTTTCCGAGGCGGCAGCAAGTGAAGTGGCACCACCAAGCCTGGAACAACCTCGTCGTCTCGATCCAGCCACCAAGGAAGGGCCTGCTGTCGAGAAGAGCGACAGTAAATGGGACGTCATTTTCGTACTGTCGGCTGACATGGCCACCGCCATCAAGTTTCTTCAAGAGAATGTCATCCTCTACCACACCAGACTGACCACAAAGCCCCAGGCCTCGCAAGAGCAGAGGCAGACAACAGAAAAGAATCAAGAGCGGGAGAAAAAAAGAGCAGCAGGACCTACTCAATGCTTCCACTGCAAGCCTGGGGCCACAAGGCTGCGGACTGCGACGCGGAAGAGCGATGTGTCCGCTGCCGTGGCAGGCACAGCTTCAAGAGCTGCAGCCGGCCTCGAGACGCTACGCCAACATGCACTAACTTCTCGGGGCCACATGCATCATGTGCCGCTCACTGTCCAGTCAGACGAAAACTCTGGGTACAACAAGAAAAGAAGAAGAAACGCCCAGCGGCAGCCAAGGACAACACCGTGGGAAAAGAAAACTCAACCACACCACACGCAAATTACTGCAGCCGACTGAGGGAAGGAGGGAGAACCCCTCAATCACTGGACCGCGCCCTCCAACCTGACACCAGCCAGGCTGCGCCAAGGGATGTGCCTAGACACTGCTGGCTCGCAGACCAAGGCCGTGCGCCTCCCAGACGGAGCTGGCAAGCTGAGGAGCACGGCAATCGACGCTACGAGGGCTGGTGTGCATCCCACGCGGGGACCAGACCACAAAACCAGCTGACCCTCACCAAAATTGTACAGCTGCTAACGCAGCTAGTCAACATGTTAATCCCCTAGAGGACCCAACCAAATAAGGACTCCAAGTCCACAGAAAATACAAAAGGACACATGTCCACAGAGCCACAATCACATATAATCTCAAAATTCAAATAGAATTTTTTTTAAACGCCCAAATACAAAATTATGTATAAAATGAAACAAATAAAGACATACCACAAAAAAAATCGTGATCCTATGGCTGAAAAGAACTATCGCTCTACAGCGGCCCGCCCTGGCTGAAGGCCAGGGGAATGAATAGCGCTCCTCACGCCGGCCAGCTGACGCAATCTGAAGATGATGGCACGTTAATACGCCATCGAAAATTCGTTCATGCACGATCAATTGATCCGGCTGCATGCCCGAGCGATTTTCAAGCACCAAATAGTATCTTTCGCTACCTAATAAAATTTCTCTTTTTTCTCTTATGGTTTTATGCCTCATCAAAGTTATTCTAGATGGTAGAGGATCGGGGAAAAGGACTTTTTTGCTTATGGCTTTACACCTCTTCTACGTAGAAATCATTAGAGGCGGGAAAGGACATTCGACAAGGAACGGGAAGGAAATAGGCATTGACCTTTTGATGGAACCATCCTGACATTCACCTGGAATTATTTGGGGAAACCAGACGGAGATTCGAATATGCGTACTCCCAAATGCGAGGGTAAAAGGAACGGTTAGGAATTCGGCCATGGCCTTTGCAAGGAACCATGCCGGCTGTTGCTTGGAGTGATTTTCTGGACACTACGGATAATCGAAATCGGTAAGGGCGGACATGGATTCGAACCCACGGGGCTCAGAGTGAACTTCTGAGCGATGTATTGCAACCATTATAACTTTTGCAAAAATGTGGTAAAAGTAACAATAGACTAAAAACTAAAATCTCTAGCGTGTTCAAAAATTTGTTAAAAGATTACTTGTAAGTCTCAAAAAGAAATGTGATAGGATTTCAGAAGTGAAAATACGACATCTTCTGGTTGCTCGGAAATTTCTATCGTGGTCTTTGCCTTTTGATGACCATGTGAATTGCGTAATTCAAATACCATTTCAATTGTTTAATGTTGCGTGTAGCGAAAAATTGGTCTTTTGTTTTTAATGCTATTTGTGTATTTCCTGTCTTGCACAGAAATTGTTGTTAGTTTTGCTTTAGGGCGCTTCGACATCGTGGTCGTCATCACCCTAACAACAGACCGGTATGAAAACGTAACATAAAACTTAACTAAATTATTGTTCGTTCGGCCATTCCGACAGGAAGTAAAATACTAAAACGTTGGCTGTAAAGAGGCCATAAAAAATAAAACTTTACAAATAATGACTGGTCGGCTCTAAAAGGCTAACCAGATTAAATAATACAACTAGCTGTAAAAGGGACAACCTGGTATAAATTTACAGACACCACAAAACACGTTGGTGGCTGCCATTGCGCAGAAATTACTTGAAAAAAAAATTAAGTGTTGCATTTCGTAGCACGCGAAAAAGCCGGCCAGCCTCTCCGTATCCGAGATGCTTGTTCCCACAAACCGCTGGCCCGTAATTTAAGGGAATTTCGTCACCTGTGCGTAGAAATCTGGTGTCAGATACCTCTGGAAGCCTACCAAGGACTTGTACAATCCATGCTACGCCGAATCGGTGCTGTATTGGGTTCGAAAGGTGAACCATTATCCTAATAAGTAGGTGGTCATAATGTTTTAGCTGATCAGTGTATTTGGCTTGTGTCTTAGGATATCATATTGGAATGAAAAACCGAGCGTAGTGGGTGAGCGGTTAACGCTTTGGCCTCACATTCGGGAGGACGCCGTTTTGAATCCCCGTCCGGGTATCCAGATTTGGGTTTTCCATGGTTTTCCCAAATAACTCCAGGCGAATGCCGGGATGCTTCCTTCAAAAAGGCCACGGCCGAATTCGTTCCCGTTCCTTGTCCCCAGTCCCATCCCGCTTCTAATGATGTCGACTAAACGTAAAGCCATAAGCAAAAAAGAAAAGAGATGTACCGTGGTATCATTCTAGCGGCGACTGCTTGGAAGGATTCGATGTGCATGTAATCAATATGTATAGCTGCAAAGGGAATAACTGCTTGTATTAGTATGGCTACTCCGCCTTTTCGATGCTCCCTAGCTTTACATACTACATGCTACCCTTTGAATGATAGCGGTGTTTCTAGTTTGATCAAAGTTTCTGCTGCAATGATTCCCTATTTGCTCGGACTGATCGAGCGTTCCATTGCTAGTTCTTAATTTCCGCCATCTAGTTGGAAGATGGTAGCGAGCACTCCTAATATTGCTGTTGGATTGAACGAGTCGGCAGCTGAGGATCTAGCATCTCTAATCAGGCGCATGATTAGGTTAAATATCTTTTCTAGCAATACTCGTTTACAAGTATGGAGTATCATGAAAGACATTGTGCCGTTGTAATGATGCAGGCTGTATGTGGCCTGGATTTTGAATCCCAGGTGCCGGTTTGTGGTGTTTCCATTTGACAACGGGAACCGAGGATTCGTGACAACTGAATACATCATAATGCTGCCTTAACATTCAAGTTTGGGTTTTCTTTGGTGAACTGAGAATTTTTCTAGGATCTGGGACCTTTAGTTCAAGCGTACCTATTAGGGAGGTTATTGGGATAAACTGGCCGATTCGGCAGGCATGGCTGTTTGGGGAATACGAGACCTTTGAAGTTCAGCAGCGATTGTTGCTCCACTGCGTAGAATCGGGCGAGCTTGTGACAGGGTTTTTCTGCCCGACGCCTCTGATGCTTCGGGCAGTTCTTATCGGTGGATAGATGGTTCCTTCCGCAAAACATGCGGCAAGGTTCACATTGGGTGAGATAATGATTACTGTCATGGAGACCTGTGCACTGCTACATCTTTTTTGGCTGCGGTATTGTGCTCTGGAATGATTAAATCGTAAACGTTGAAAACACTGAATTAGTGGGGGATCATATGGATCAGCTTTGCATCGCATACCAAACAAATATACAAATTCCGGAAGAATCTGTGATTTAAACGTAAGCAAACAAACTGATAGATCTCTGACTTTTGTATCTCCATTGACAGAGTTTTTTTGTGAAACGACTTGCACTGGTCACTTTATATTGGGTATGGATAGATTCTAATATTTCTTTTATGCTTAACTTGGTATCCACATTTCTGATTACGCCTTGTTTTGTTATCATGTATGATGGGATATATGTTTCCAAACCGATATCTGTAAACGATTCTAATGCGACTAGCTGATTTGCCACCTCTCCCGATTTGCATTCTGTTTTAACTCTGTTACGGCGTCATGATTAATACTATCTATATTTTGTTTCAAGTGATTATGATGTTGAAAAATGAATTTTCCCAGAGTCATAGGAAGCCACTTGCCTACATTTTTGTCAACAGTCCATCTTACATCACCTCGTCATTTTATTAATTAACTTCTCAACGCCCGTAGGATGCTAATATTTCTCAATGCTCAAATTTAAACCCAAGGCACAACGCGTGAGTAAATTTGTCTAAGATGCTAGCTGGTACCAAACTACTTCAGTGTGCTTATATCTACAAATGTCGTTTACAGAATATGTCGTGATTTAAACTGATTTCTTACTTCATTTAAATGTAGGGGTATCATCAAATTTGATTTAACATTCTCTTGTAAATGTACGGGCGAATTAAAGTTCCAAGTTTGGAAATGAATAGCCATGTTGTCGTGTACCCGGTTCTCTTAGAACTCCGGGCAACGCCTCTACAGTGGCTAGAGCTAACCCTGGTATTGCCGAACGGTGCTAAAACCTTCGGGTTAGATAATTTCAGAGGGAGAGGGCGGTTACGCAGATTAAGTCCCACAATTGATAGTCTTAGGAGTTTATTGACAGCCTTCAGTCACAACTATTATGCAGCCGAACAACTTGAGTTATCCTTAAGGCCCAAAAGATAGAAAATACAATAAGTTCAGCTTACTTTTTGAGTGGTGAGGAGCCGCTGCAGCCAGCCAGCGCAGTCCAGAGGTGTGCACTAATTCCGTGGGTCGAGCGATCTGTCTGTACCACCCAGTGACGGGCTTATATACGTTACCCCGCGCTGATTGGGGTAAGCATGCGTTAAAACAGTGACTCACAGTTCGCTCTGAGCCATCGAACAGTGCGGATCGCTTCCTTGTTTACGCGCGTGCCGTTCCAAGTGGTGTGAGCTAGCTATTGGATTTCGTGGCAACACAGCTGTAGTGCTACTTCAATCTCAAGTTACCGTTGCGGATTAACAACACAACAGGTGGAAGATAGTGAGTGAATAGTGAAAGAGGTGTAAGCCCGCGGGCTTACAAAATGCAGGAGGACTCGGAGGGAGGTACAACAGAGGAGACGGCCGAAGCTATCGCCTCGGCCCTACAAGCGTGCTATGCGCCGATCGAAGTCGGTACCGTAAGTACGCCGCCCATTGCACATCCAGATCCTGATAAGACAACAGTCATCAAGAAGCATAAGCTACTTGCGTATGCCGACTTAGAACAGAATTGCTGCACAACTACCAGATATGAAGGAACCCCAACTGGGGAAATTGACCTAAATATGAATATCGATAGAGTGCCATCCATGCCTAATAACCCCACAATTTCCACAGGCCTTACAGCAAGTGAAGAGACAGCCCAATCAGAAATGTCAATAACAACTTATACTAGCAATAGCAACCAAAGTGCCATTGTTAACGGATCAAGGGATTTACCAACAGATGATTCAACAAATGCTCAAGCAGCTACTCCATTGAGACAAGATAAATTCATGTATTCAGAACGCGATTCTGGTCCATTCATAGTTAATGCAGAACAGACGAACTCGGAAGACCACCCAAACAGAGGCGCCCTCGGACGTCTACACCCCATGTCCGTTGGCAAATTTATTAGGAACTCGATCCCAGAAATGAAACATTCGATACTTAACATATCAGCTAAGGGGAAGAACCGTGTCCAGATCGAATTCAACAACTATAAGGCAGCAAACAGCTTGTCATCAGTCACCAACCACCCCCAGAACATAAAATTCTTTATACCGCGCTATTGCACCGTTAAAGAAGGGATAATAAGAGGGGTAGACACAAGATTAACTGAGGAGGAAATACTAAATGTAGTAGATTCAGATATCGAAGTAATAGCAGTTAGAAGACTAAAACGTTAGGTGATAATCGACGGAAACTGTCAGTGGATCCCGCGCCAAATGGTATGCATTACATTCAAAGGACAGAGCCTACCACCACACGTTTACATCCACTACACTAGATTTCAAGTCGAACCATACGTGCAAAGAGTTACTCAGTGTTATAAATACTTGAGATATGGCCATGTCAACAAGCAATGTCGCAGCAATGCTCGATGTGCCAAATGCGGAGAATCCCATGAAACATCGGGATGTAACAGAACCGACAACTTTCACTGCGCATTATGTAGAGGAGACCATATAGCCACATCAAGCTCCTGCCCAGAGTTTGTGAAACAAAAGCGCATCAAGACCCTTATGGCCTACAATAACCTCACATTAGAACAAGCCTTAACACTAGAAAATCCAACCTCTTATGCTAAACAAGTTGCCAGCCCCTCCTTTACCCCAGATCCATCCAGATACCCGCCAATGCGCACGCCTAAATCCGGAAGGTTAACAACCACTCCCACACAAGCACAAGCAGTAGCTAAACCTACCCCTAATCTGCAAGAGAGACTCCATAAGCAAGCCAGAGCGGAGCCTTCACCCAAACAACAATAAACCAGAGGTCAACATGTAAGGATTCCATCAGAACTGTACTTTGATCATGGACCTTCCACATCGGCTCCGATAAGCTACAACCCTCACAGGCCCCTGAGCGTCGAAAATGAAGATCCACTCATAGACAAAGTGGTCTCCATTGTCTCCTCGCTTTTAAAGATGGTCAGTTCAGGCGTTATCCCAGACATTAGAGATTTTATCAGAAAATCCTTGGTGCCCAACAATAATGGGGAGATGCAATAATTTCATACAGTGGAACATCCGGTCAATCCGGTCTAACAAAGAAAATCTAGTATACCTCCTCCAAGAAAATTCCATTGCAGTTGCGGGACTAATGGAAACATGGTTGAAACCGGACTGCCAATTCTTCTGTAGAGGATACAAAGTGATTCGGTTGGATCGAGTAGATGGATACGGAGGGGTGGCCCTTTTGATCAAAAACGGAATACAGTACGAGGAAATACAGTTCAACATGCAGGGCTCGCGTCTACAAGCCTGCACAGCTAACATAGAATATGGCAGCAGGAACCACAGAAATATAGCAGTTGCCTCAATCTATAGATCCCCTCAAACTCCAGTCTCTAAAAGAGAAATTCGTCAGGTAATAGAGCAATTAACCCCCCCCCCAACGCTAATCATGGCGGATCTTAACGCCCACCACCAACAGTGGGGAAGCGAAACCAACTGTGCGGTAGGCTAAATGGTAATAGATTTACTGGAAGAAATGAACTTGGTCCTACTGAACGACGGATCAGAAACGAGGTACCATAGACCCACAGAACGTAAATCGGCAGTGGATATATAACTCGTCTCCCCGGATCTGGCCTTCGATATAGAATGGAAAATCTTTGCCGACCCATCGGGATCGGACCATTTTCCCATCATAATGACACATTCTAATCAGATATTCGAGGGAACACAAACAACAACGCCGATACGATCGCCATACCGCTGGAAGATAAGGAACGCCAATTGGTTGAAGTACGATACAGAAGTAACAAGAAATCTCGAGGGCTTCAAATTCTCGGATGACGTCGTGGCCGACTACCAATCCCTTATGACAGCCATTGAAAAGGCGGCAATGAAAGCTATCCCCGAGATTAGACCGCGCACCTACCATAGGAAACCACCACCTTGGTGGGATAAAGACTGTCATCTAGCGGTAAAAGAAAGACAGATGGCCCTCATGAGATACAAAGACTCGGCGACAGAAGAGAACTATATTTATCTCCGGAAGATAGAAGCAACCAAAAGAGTACTAAAGGACAAAAAACGCCAAGGTTAGACCGACTTCTGCAACTCTTTGAACAGAACGTCTCCAATAAAAGAAATTTGGAGGAAAGTAAAATGCTTTCAGAATGCTGCGGGAACTACACGTAATACTTCTCCATCTATACTGGTTGCGGAGGACATTCTACGCAACCTGACCCCAGCCACAGCTTCGGGGGAGGTGGTGAACACAGAAGATGGGAGACAATATGACACTCTGTTAGCACCCTTCACGGAAGAGGAATTTAATGCGGCACTTAAACACAACAACAACAGTGCGCCTGGCCCAGATAACATCCATTATAGCATGATTTCATTCCTCCTAATCCAAGCGAAGAACATACTTTTAAGACTGATGAACGCCATGTGGAGCAAACGCGTGAATGTACCAGAGATGAAGCGCGTAAGAGTAGTACCCATTCTGAAACATGGCAAAGACCCCACACTCGCCTCGTCGTACAGACCAATATCGCTGTTATCCTGTAGCCTCAAAACCCTTGAACGGATGGTTAAACACCAGATGGAATGGTATCTAGAAAACAACAACCTACTACCATGTCAACAAATGGGTTTCAGGAAAGGCAAGGGTGCCATAGAGGTAGTTGCACACCTCATAACAGATATCTACGAATGCTACCACTCTAGCGCGTATCTCATGGCCTTGTATGTGGATCTAACGAATGCTTATGACAATGTGGTGCCATCAGTTCTCTCTAGGAAGCTATTGGACATGGGACTACCCAGCGAATTTGTAGCTAACCTCATCTCATTGCAAGCAGGGAGACCGCTAGAGATTCACATCAATGGTTCAATAGTCGGCCCTCGAATAGCAACCCTAGGTCTCCCTCAAGGCTCCACACTCTCCCCGTTGTTGTTCAACATCTATACGAGTGACCTCGGAAGACTGGTGATAGGAAATTTAATGATACTCCAGTACGCAGACGACTTATGCTTCTATGTTATGATGAACGAGTTAGTTGATTGCAAGAACGCCCTAGAGGACTTGGTCGATCGTCTACGGCAGTGGCTCAGGGACAACGGCTTGGACATATCCCAAACCAAGTCAGTAGTGTCAATTTACAGCAGACGTAGAATCCCTGATATGGACGAGGTACAGCTTGGATCTTACCGATTCCCGTATAGACGAGTTGTAAAATACTTGGGCGTCACAATAGATAACAAGCTTAACTGGAAACACCAAATCAAAGACATTTCAAGCAAATGCGAGACGGCACTTAATGTCATGAAAGCAACCACAAAACCTTGGTGGGGTACAGACCCGAAAGTTGCCCTGACTTTATACCGAACACTTATCAGACCACATTTTGACTACGCCCTTCAAAGCCTCGACAGATTGCAGTACCAAGCACTAAGAATATGCACAGGGGCTATGACGTCAACACCCACTAATGCGCTACTGGTAGAGGCATTAGAACCACCTCTTCATATACGACGTATGCAACTCTGTAAACAGTTCCTACTTAAACAAAAGAAGATTAATAACAACACCCTCATTCGGAAAATTGAGCCCCTTGGAAACCAACTGACTTGCGGAAGATACTGGTCACGCAAAAAGACCCCAATACTAATAACCGCACTAAAAGAAATCAACAGATACAACAACAACATAATGTCGACATACCTCCTTCCAGAGTTTGCTATGCCATTTGAAGCATCTATTACAGCACTCAAAGTGAGAACCGACATCAATCTGGAAGACCCCAGACATGGCAGTACCACTATGCTGGCAGAATTCCTTGCGCAATGGCCAAACGCATCCCACATTTATACAGACGGGTCGAAATCCAATTCATCAGTGGGCTGTGCATACTTGGATCTAAAGAGAAAGCGATATGGTATGTTCAAACTACCCGGAGAAGCATCCGTCTTCACAGCGGAAATGGTTGCAATTCAGAAGGCAATCGAGTATGCTGAGGCTTCGGTGGACACAACATCGGTCATAATATCGGACTCCCGCTCGTCGTTGACCAGCCTGCAAGGACACATGCAAGTTGCCAACAAAGACAGTATTTTATGCAACATCTTGGAAGCAGCATACCGGGTGAAACAGAAAGGCAAAACGCTTGTGTTCGTGTGGGTGAAAGCCCACATCGGCCTAGAAGGAAACGAACAGGTGGACCAGCTGGCGAAGAGACCATGCGAGGAAGGCAGTGCCTATCCGTTTGTAACTGTGAGGGACCTAATGACAATCGCAAAAAAAGATGCAAGAGAATCATGGAACAGAGAGTGGGAGGAGTCACAACTGGTCAAAGGAAAACACTACGGACAGATCCACCCCATCATCCCTAAACAGCATTGGCACCATAAACTCAAGATCACAAGAAAGGCTATCATAACCATCTCCAGACTAAAGTTCAACCATGGCTGCTTCCCCGCACACCTGAACAGAATAAACATATCGGCTGCAAGAACAGATACAACAACACCACAGACCTAATAGAACAACTTGCAAAACTAGGTCACGGCCAACCAACAAAAGTGTCACATCTCCTTGCGACCGACGACGCCAGGATCTACACACTGCTATGCAGATTTCTAAAAAAAACTGTGAGATGGACTTATGAACTTACAGATGCCTATGAACATTAGAGTTTCCAACTATTGAGAGTTATCTAGTAACTGAAATTATGTACTTAACAATGTTGTATGGCAATAGTGATCATGTACTATATGTGATAGATACTTAGGAATTGTGTTATGGACATATTTGTAAAATAATACTCATAAACTGTATTATGGCTGTATGGCTGTATGGCTGTATGGCCCATTGCCAATAACAAATTTTTAAAAAAAGTGACTGATGTAATTGGGTCGCCGGCTTGGCGCAATTCACTGGCTGTCACTGTTGTTCGGCAATAATTTATTATGAATATCACAAAGGTCAATATAAATATTGTATTTGCATACCTAACTGCCCTATGAAGATTAAACAAAGTTTATGTTTTGAAAACTTTCATTTCAAAATAGCAAATAATTAATGCTTTACGCATATTTTAGTAAATTCAATTAACAGTTTAATAACGAAAGTTAAAAGGAGAGTATCATTACAATTACAATTTGGATCGATGACCAGATGGGATTTGCGCTACATCCGGAGCGTGTTGTGAGTCGCCTACGCCCTTCTGCCGACGCTGATGCCGCCACGTACATCTTTCTTCCTTGTCTGTCGCCGCATGCACTTCCTTGTCACTCTGTCTTGCTACTTCCTTACTCAGTTTTCCTTCCTTCCTTGTTGTCTCCAGTCTCGAGGAACATCCTCATAGCCTTTCGCTGGCCTCGGTAGCGTAGGGGCTAGAGTACTGGCTCCACGTACCGAAGGTCGCCGGTTTAAATCCGGCCGAGGGCATGGGTGTTTAAGTGTTGTGTATTAGTGTGCTTGTCGTGTCCGTCCTGTGGTTGTATAGAATTACTTGAAAGATATATATACACGTAGAGAAACTGAAGAAAAAAAACACTGGATGAAATAAACACATACTTGAGCTGCTTGTATGGCCTGAGGAAGCCAAAAGCCATTAAAATAAAAAAAAATAAAAAAATCATAGCCTTTCCTTTTTTATCCGCTCGACGTATGTGCGAGCAACTTCCTCAAGCGTGGTATTGGGCACACATCCGTCGTTGCGCTAGTCCGCTGGCGGGCGCTTGTTCGCTCCTCGTTTCGTTCGGTCTGTGTTTCGCGTGTTGCAAGTTCTACTCTATGAAGGCGACGAAGGGACGGAGAAAGGCTGACGCCGTGAGAAGAACCGGTGGTCTGCCGCTCGCTGAGGCCTTTTCTCTTTCGGGTGGTCTGGAAGGGATGATGGCGGAGGCGGCGCGGAGTCCACCAAGTTTCTGTCCTGCTGCCCCGCGGTTCACGCCAGCCGCTGATGCAGCCCTGGAAATCCCTGCATCGCCTGACGTGATGGACGTTGCAGACTCTCTCGTGGAACAGGGGCCCACATTCCCCACGGTGGCTACCACCAGAGACAAATTCCGTGGGCTCAGCCTGATACAGCGCTGCGCGGTCTTGCCGCTGTTCGCTTGGCCAGTGACGGATGGAATTCTCATCCTTGCCAATAACCTGACTGATTGGAAGACAACGGTCACCAAACTGGAAGAGGAAAATATACCTTTTCATCTTCTTTAGACATTTCCTGCCAAACAAACTTCGACACCTGCCAGCAAATCAAATATCTCAACGGACAGCAAGCCTACAACGTCTACTGCCAGTCAGACCACATCAGCATCTGTGACGAAGCCGAGTAAGGCTGAGTTAATCCAATGCTTCAACTGCCAAGGCTTCAGTCATTACGCGAGGCAGTGTACACTCAAGAAGAGGTGTGTACGGTGCGGAGAAGAGCATCTGCCAGCAGAATCTCCAAGGCCGAAGGAGGATCCCATCTGCTGCAACTGTGGCGGGCACCACGCAGTATGTCATCGCGCCTGTCCCAGCAGGAAGCGTCTGCAGCAGTAGAAACATCGGGCTGAGCCGGCTCCTGACAGTCAGGGGGGCCCAGCCATAGGAAAGGGCTCTTCATCGCAAGTTTCGGGAGGAGTTTGTCGTCAGACAAGCAAGCCCGCTGCCACGTTCAGCGATGTAGTTTGTCGTCGGGTCAGCAAGTTCGCTACCACGTCTAGCGAAGAAGACCGGTCAAGTCACCGAGTCCCACCACGTCCAGACAAGAAGTCGAATAATACATCCCCACGTGGCCGAACATCTTGCCGGCACAGATGCTGCGACCATAGCGCAGCGGATGTGCAATGGGGTCAGCAGCTAACAAGCATCATCGAGTTGCTGACGCAACTTGTAACGCGATTAACAACAAGCTCGGCTGCTACGATGTAGCAGCTGTTGCCTCATGAAGCCACTACTCAACAGCCAACCAAGAAGTCAAACCGACCGAGCAGCCATACCACATCGTTGGAAGTTGAAGTTGGTGTAAATGTCTCAGGACAAAGGCTCCGCTATACACTGCCGAAGAAGACTAGGCAGCGAATGGTACCCCGCCGCCCCCCACGTACGTCGCAGGTTTCGGAGACTGCGTTGTCCAGTGTGCGAGGTAATACCGTCCAAGAGGTGACACTGTGAGGCTTGAAATACTCGTATGTCCCATGTGTAGGAGGCCCCAACTATCCAGCTAGATTAATTCTCGTCGGGTATTCGTTATTACGTTAACAAACGTTTCGCATGAAACTGGCACAATTGACAACCATCTACCTATACAGGGTGTACAGGAATGAGAGGATAATCCTGCAACCGCAGATAGCTCACATCATTTCCGACTACATGAAAAAATGTTATTTTAGTAAAAGTCTCGCCATTTTGATTTTTTAAATATTTTTTCGAAACATGTGACTTTGTTCAAGTTATTCCATGCCATTTCTACAAATTAAGACTTTTTGAACCCTGCTTTTTTTTAATTTGCTCAAAGATATTTGAGTCATCTAAAACAATGTTCTTTTTTCTTAAAACGTTAAAGAAACATTTAAGAATCTTAAATGGTATAATTATTTTATACTTCTTTTGAAATTATTGTTTTATGGTAGTTCAATTTGTTAAAGAGACAATTTTGCATTTTAAATATTTAGTAAAAAATGATAATGATTTAAAAAAGGTTTTCACTATGGTGTGCATAATAGACAGAATAAATGCGAGTAATATTTTTTATTTCGTTAATTATAAAAATTGTTCAAAATGGCAGCGATTTGCTCTTATACACGGCCTAAATCTTTTGATACATGATCTTTATATTCAGCGAGCATAACCTTTGTGGTTAATGTGTTCCGCAGCTGTTTTCATTTTCTCACGCAGCTGTGTAAACGAGGTTACCTTCGTCGCGTAAACTTAATCTCTTAGGCAGCCACAATAAAAAAAAATCCAAGGGATTCAGGTCCTGCGATATTGGTGGCCATAAGATAGGGCCGCGGCGCCCGATCCACCTTTCATTAAGGTGGTCTCAGATCGCTCGGGCAGTCATCCTTTTGCAACCACAGTTCCTCCCTTGTTGCCATCCTGATCTGGGTTATCCATGGTTTCCCTAGATCACTCCAGGCGAATGCTGGGATGGATCCTCACAATAACCAATGGGCGCCTCCTGCCATATCCCGTGTATACCTTCCAAACCATTACCTTTCCGGATAGGTGCAATGCACCCTTCGCCACACAGTTTTAGTGAATCGCGGAGTAATAGTAATAGTTGCGAGCGGCACATCCTCCAACAGAGTCGGCAGCTGATTTTGTATAAAGTCGAGATAGATTTCTCCCGTTAAAGTTTGTGGCAGATCATAAGGGCCTATCACTTGCCCGTTTAATATCTCAGTCCAAATTTTAAAAAAAAAATCAATGTCTCGAAAATAGTTAGAGTTTTGCCAAGGAGGCCGGATGACTTTGGCGCGTGGGGATGGATTCACCAACCTGCAGCGAATCGTTACCACGACGTCCTCTGCCGTTCTCGGAATTCTTCTGCCGCTCCTTACAGCGTTCTGCTGTTGTTACTATAAATTTCCTGACACCACTGCGATTTAATCTACCAGTCGCAGAACTGGTTGGAATGCGGGTTAGTCTTGCGAAAAAAGAATTAGCGCCATGAATATTCAATTTCTATTTATTGGCCACAATGCTACACAAGATATGGCCGAGAAGCGGGTCCACTTCGCTTCCAATTAATGATAATTTTCCCAGGAAGACGACAAAGTTAAAGTTAGGCAGGGGGGAAACCGTGCGAGAGGCGATGTGAATACTATGATGTTGCCGGGCCAAGAGAGCTCGCGAAGCGTGCCGACCGGCCTCGTAACCTCGGATTCTCGTCAGCTAAGTTCGTAAATTGCCGAGTCACGTCAGCGAATTCCGCGGCCGCAAACAACCGGCGAGCGGTTAGCAGCCCGGCCTGCACCTCGCTTAATAAATTCAACTTTAAATAAAGTTAATAATTTTGAGCTCTCACACTCTTCCCACTCCAGCTATGAATCCCTTCCAAGATGCCTACAGTTAGTTATCAGGACGCGAATGTGGACCTCACCCACCCGACTTACAAAGTCGTTTCAACATAAGGAGATCTTAAGTACTAATTCTTGGTGGGTAGGTTGGCCAGACCTGGTAAACAAACAAGTGAATTAGAACACCATTACAAATTATACTATTGGATAACAAATAAATAGCGGTCTACATGGTGAGTTAGGCATGAGTTACAGTTGGTTCCGAAATGTCGGTATTCTCATGTGATTTTGGTAGTGAAACCACTAGCTGAGTGGCGGTAGGTACCGCATCGTGTAAACTGTATTGTGACACTCTTGTCGAATGATGACAGTACAATTAAATTAGAACAAAAATAATGACACTGACTCCTAAAATACTGGTTACACTAGTGGTTGCAACAACCGTGCGATGTCTACTGGATGCATGTAACTGTGTCTCCATTTGCGCAAGCACCTGGTTGTATTTAATAGCATAGCTTGAAGATTGTAAATATTTATTAATCTCATTCATGAGCAGTGTAGGATCAGTTTGGTTCAAGATATGGAGTTTTTGACTGTGATAAATACTGTCCTTAAAAGAGGGTATGTGGTACGCAGGAAACGTGAGATTAACATGCAACTCTGCTTCTGGCATAATGGGAAGAGTGAGGCCTCACTTACAATTTTACAATAAGTTGCATTCTCTAAAATTCCTGACCCTGAAAGGATTATCTTATTAGTACTAAAGTTGAGTGGGTCAGTTGGACATGTTATTGTTGCCATAATGGGATGAGTCATAGTATAAATCCAGTTAGTTTTCAGCTTTATGAAATGCGGTTTGCTCAGACTTAAACTCTCCCGTTGGCAAATATCAAGAAAAGTGTCAGAGAAAAATATGCTTGTTTCGCAGCTTGGCGTGCCCCGGTGATGTAATGGGAATGAGGGACATATTAGTATACTGGCAATTTTGTATCTACTAAGACCATCTTTGTGTAGTAAGGCATAAGATCTGTGGTCCTGACTGATTAACAGGGTGCTGTGGACCTGCCAGCTGATATAATGATTCGTTTCATTCCATAATACAGGGAAAACATGAAGAGAATACCGTTCTAAGATAAAAGGTGATAATGCCAGGGGTATTTGCAATTTTCCCCAAGAAGGCATTTGCTAATCTTTTTATGGCTAGGGAGTGATTCCCAATGGCAGTTTCCAGATTTTTTACCAGAAGTATTTGGTATGTAGCACTAATTTGCAAATTATTGTTAACGTGCTCTAATGTGGTGATTTGGGAATGTAATTTCTTTAGATCGTTTTCGGTTGCTGTTCCGAACAGAGTTTTTAGGACCTTTCCGCCTACATCCAGTAATGATCTCTTTTCTCTATTAGTCGTTCTCGGAAGCCTGCCAATTAACTCACTGTACTCGTGACGCATAGCGGTGTAAGCTACCATGAGGGAGTAAGAGATAGTATGCACTTATTCATTGTCAAAGGTAAGATTTGAGCTAAGGGTCTCCATCAGCAGCTCAAAAGACATCCGTAGTTGTTGATTTTGGTCTTGCAACAGGGTCATATTGTAATCCAATATGAAAGTCCAGGATAGGTCGGTACTAACAATACTAGACCCTTTTTCAAAGATGATGCCATTATGTAATAGGGTGATTTTCTACGACTGTACCAAGGCCGATATTCTAAATAATGCAAGAAGCACTACACTGGTAACAAAGAAAAACATTTCTATCGAGTTATTTAGTTAAGCTAAGACTATAGTACCACCAGTTAATAGATCCCAATCATCAAAAGATGAACTATACTCGAACAAATGTTCCTAATAATAATAAAGGTACAATATTAATCCTACTAGTATCATAAACTTAGAGTGTCATGAGAATGCCCTCTTACTATCCCTTAAGTCTATTTCCCCTTAGAAATTAAACAATTATCTTATGCTACGATACATAGGATAGAGTCCCAACGTTATGATGCTAGCTTGAGCAAACTTGCTGACAGCGCCATGGGTCTTCACAAGTCAGGATTAAGCCCATACGTGCATGGAGAACGGTTGCACAGCCTGCTCCTTCCTGTGCCTGTAGAACACAATATCACGCCACCAATTGTTATTTTATAGCGTTCTCGCCTCGCATTCGGGAGGACGGCGGTTCGATCCCCGTCCGGGCATCCAGATTTGGGTTTTCCATGGTTTCCCAAATCACTCCAGGCGAATGCCGGGATGCTTCCTTCAAAAGGCCATGGCCGAATTCCTTCCCATTCCTTGCCCCCATCCTTGCCCCCCATCCTTGCCCCCCATCCTTTTCCGTCTCAAAATACCTCGTTGTTGAGAGACGTAAATACAATAAAAAAAACCAATTGTTCTTATACTTAACCCAACATGTATATAATACCAGAGGCTAGCTGGTACCAATCTGGCTTGACTGAACAAATTAACATAATAAAAAATCTTAATTTACAGTTAAGAGGTTCACTTAAGCTCCCTACCTTGAAGTTCCCGGTTAACAACTCAGTAATAGCAAGTCCCATATAAGATTCAAGGTTTTACTGGAATATTATTTCCACAATTTTATAGGCTCATTTTTCTCTTTCTTAAGTCATATGTGTGATCGTTGACAGGCCCCTTATTTACTTGAATCATAAGATGACTACGAAGATTATAGTGGTCATTTGAATTGGTGGATTAGGCGGTTGTCTTTAATTTGAGTGTTTCAGTGTTGTTACTTTTAGCATCTATTGCTGGTTGTGGAGTGACTGCTGTGGTGGTGGATTGTGTCATAATTTGCTGATGTCCAGGATATGGCTTCACACTGTTTTTATGAACTACCAGTTCCCTGCCAGGTAATTGCAATTTCAAGTTCACACGTGACGTTTGGGTAGTACCAGGTGTGGTCCTGACCAAACTGTTTTGAATTTGGATGATTTTCCTGGTTTATTATAAAGTTTGTTGACAATAACTAGACTACCAACCAGTATTTCTTGGGGTTTACCTTTTTATTGTACTGTGACGACTGTTCTTCTGGACCTCCTACCAAATTCTTTTTAACTGATGCGCGAGACTTCGGACGTCTGAATTAGTAATGTCTTTGTTGAGTTCCAAGACTGTAAAGGGTGAAACCATTTCTCTGCAATATAATATTTCAAATGGGATGTGTTTTGTGGAGGTATATGCTGATACAATGAATGGTAGAATTCACGACCAGTTACTCAGAGCTTCGTTTAGATAGCAACTGATTGATTTAACTATGGTTTTATGTACTCGTTTACATCTCCTATTCCCCATCGCGTGAATTGCTGAGGTTCTTAGTTTTTCTATACCTAACAATTGGCACGTTTGGGTAAATAGTTCTGATAGGAAGTTACTCGCTTTGCCTGTCAAAAGAGAAATCGATACCCCAAATCGCAGAATCCAATGTTTTACGAAGGCGCTAGCCACGGTCTCGGCGGTTAGGTCCGTTATTGGAGCCATAACTAAGTAGCATGAGAACGCATCAATAATAGTGAGGATGTACTTCTGGCCTGTATCGCTTCGGGGAAACGGGCCAACGATATCCAATTGGATTCTTTCAAAAGGAGCCCTGGTTTCTGGGAGTGATTGCAGTTTTTCATTATAGCCACTTTCTGGCATTCTTTCGTTGCAAATCGAGCAGTTTTTAACGAAATTTCTTATATCATTTCTCCGAAATGGCCACCAATATTGTTTTGCAACCCTTCAATTGACACTCTTCCAACCAACATGCCCAGACAAAATAGATGCATGGAATAATTCCATAATTAGCCTTCTTAAGGAGGTGGGAACTACTAAGCGACAGCCCTGTTTGGTATTTCTGTAAAGAACATTTTCTTTCGTGATAAATTGTTTGTTATTTCGCCATTTTTGGCACTCTTCATCTTTTGACTGTTCTACCGGCAGTTCAGACAAGGGTTGCGATTAATGTTTTGGAACTATACCAATTTTTCGGCTCAACCCGACAGCATTGTGTGTTTCTTCCCAGGTTTGCGGATTACATCAAACTGATATTCTGAAAGGGATAGGGCCCACCTTGTTAGCCTACTAGAGGGGTCTTTGAGCGATAACAGCCACCTTAAGGCTGCATGGTCGGTTACAATTTGGAATCTACGACCATAAAGGTAGCAACGAAAGTACTTTATACACCAGAGCGCAGAAAGCAGCTTTTTGTCTCTTGTCGAGTAATTGATTTCTGCCCTCTTTAACTGCCTTGATGCATAACAAATGGGACGTTCCTGGCCGTCGACTATTTGCGAGAGGACCCCGCCCAGAGCAAAACTCGAATCGTCTGTGGATAATATAAATTTTTTGGAAAAATCGGGGTAAATTAACAAGGGCTTTTAAGTTAAAAATTTTTTTTGTTCCCACATGGCATGTTCACATTCCTCAGACCAAACAAATGGGGTGCCTTTTTTAAGTTGAGTGGTTAATGGTTTGGCTATTTGAGCATAATTTTGAACAAATTTCCTGTAGTAGTTGGCTAGGCCTAGAAAGGACTATAACTCTTTCACATTATTTGGAGAGGGGAACTCTTTGACTGCTGAAACTAATCGGGGATGCGGTTTCACACCATCTTTAGAGATTAGGTGGCCGAAATACTCAATTTCTCCTAAAGCAAAATGGCATCTGTCAAAGGACAATGTGAGATTAGCTTTGTGGAGTCTTTAAAACATTTTCTAAGTGAACAAGGTGCTCATCCAAATTCTACTTGTTCTGAAATTTTCAGGAAGACTGATGCATACAACATGCTTGGTATACATCTAAATTAATATAAGGCAGACGGGTCTTCACCAACTGAAAACAAGTTTGCTTCCCGCAATCAACATTTCGAAGAAAAATTGCGTGTGGTAGAGTTTGCGCATGGTGCCAGGTGGTACTGTGCTTTACATGTTTTTACGACAAGTTCCACCCAAATCTATTTGAGCAACTAGAAACGCGAAGTGTAACCCATGTATTTATCTAAATATATTGAGAGAAAACTAAACAACATCAAATTCGATTATTGTGATTCAGTTTTTTTCAGGGAAAATTATGAAATACTTACATTCCTCGAACAAAATGTTTATATTATGAAAATGTTGCGAGAGAGAAAAAAGATAACATGCAGGACCCAACATAGGTGCATAGATCCGGAATCTAACTTTCACACTTCCAACTCTGGCAGCGTAGGGGTAGCGTGCCTGCTTCGAGTTGCAGCGATCGCCAGTTCGAGTCCGGCCGAGGGCATGGATGTTTTTAATTAAATATTGGGTTCGTCTTGTTTCGTCCTTACAGAAGATAGAAAATAATCACATTGAAATGAAATGTATACATTGTAAAAGAAAAACACACCTTGAGCTGGTTGTATGGCTAACATGGTCAAATGCCATTTATATATATAAAAAAAAAACCTATCACACCGGTTGACTACGACACTGGCTTCGCATTTCTAAGTCACAGGTATTTCAGCTACACAACGAGCATATAAAATCATTGATAACTCGAAAATTTTTCGAAAACTGGGATCTATCTAGATTCTAGACAAAAGCCGCGACACATTTCTTTTCGATGAATAAGGTCTGCGCCAAAGCGCATCGAAATCAGCGAATCACACATCTGGACCTCTCCTTGTTAGTAATAATTTCCATGTTAAAACATTTGGCTGTCGAGTTTGCAGTCAAAATTGTAAACAATCCTCAGTCAACTATTAATTATCTGGTCATCGGCACAGGTGTTTATATATCTGTGTCATTATTCTTCCATGTGTGGTTAATCTCCAGTATCTGATTATTGAAGACCTATCGATGTTAAATAATAATGGGGATAAAAGGTAGTCTTGTCTGACTCTACAGTTTATAGGCTTCCAGTCTGTTGTTTCAGTTTCCAGTTTCAGCACACTAAAATTGCGTTTACAAATATTGTGTATTCCTAATATTATCTCATCAAATTTCCGTCAGTGGCTAGGATTTCTAAATTTTACTTTATTTACTCTATCAATAGTTGTAATCCATGAATTTCTAGCGTGTTTCTGTGCAATTTCCTGGTGTTTTACAATAAAAAATATCAGAATCAAGTTACCGCCAGCACAAGGCCTCCAATTTTTATTTTTTTTACAAGTTTTCCAAATATTTTGTACACTCTGTTTAGTAGAATAATACCTCTGTAACTTTCACAATCTTTGCGGTTTCCTTTCTTAAAAAGTGGGATTACTATTGCTATCTGCCAGGATTAAGGTAGTGGATCTCCTTACCATATTTTATTTAAGTGTTTCATCACAATATTATAGATTAAGTCCATCCCTTTCAGGAGCTTCATTGTTTTTGAAACATTTTAAAACACTTCACCTTTTGAAACTGGTTGTTAAAAGTTATTAGCTGAATATGATTGGACTAGATTATAAATTTTGAAACTATTACCGAACGTGGTGCATGGTGCGTGAGTGGTAACGCTCGGGCTTGAAGTTCGGGAAGACGCGGGTTCGAATCCTCGTCCAGCCATCCAGATTTCAGTTTTCCACGGTTTTCCGAAATCACACCAGGAAAATGCCGGGATTAACCAGAAAAAGGACATGGCCTAATTCCACCCCAAACCCCCCCCCCAAAAAAAAAATCATCTACCGTCTCTAATGACCCCGACGTCGGCGGGGCGCAAAGCCCGAAGGAAATATATATATATATATATATATATATACGTGTATCGCATCCACGTTAGTTTGCCTATGACATTTATTTTTCCATTTGTTTCTTGTCATAGACTGTATATAATTTTATAAGTTTTAGGGTTTATCTTAGGACTGTTTCTAACACAGAAACGAAAGTATCCCAAAGCTGAAGCTTTTTTCGCAATGGACATTTTTAAGTTGTTATTTATTTCTTACATCTTTTGTTACTTCTTTTTTTTATTTCTTAATGCTCTCTTTAGTAAATATTTCTTCTCAGTCCCAATATTTTAATGAACTGCTTGTTACAAGATTTTTTTTGGTAGTCTTCATTTTTTATTGTTCTGTCTATTTCAGAATGCTGTGTTATTTTTCTTGTTTGAAACTTTCTTCCTGCTTCGCTTTCATTTCTGCGGGCAAGATCGAAGGAACGCTGTGTTTATTGAAAGAGTGAGCAGAGTATCCCCGGCAGTCGCCGAAGTTGCGAGAGTGGATAACATATGAATAACGATGTATGTAATTGGAGACGCTCGGTGAATAGGTTGAAGGACTATTTTGTGAGCATACTAACTCGTTTTTTTTTTCCCCCTACTATACATGATGTATTTACGACAACCTGATTCGTCAAAATTTCCCGCCACTACGAGAAAACTTAGAATCGAGTTTACTTGTGTGTAGGGAGCGATGAAGACTGTCTATCCTGATCGGCTTACGATGTCTGGTTCGGACTACGAGATATCTTGTTGTGCATGGGTGACGTTGAAGACCTACTGTCAACACGGAAGGACCGAGCGTGGTGGTGTAACAGATAGCGTTCTGGCCTCGCATTCGGGAGGACGGCGGTTCGAATCCCCGTCCGGGCATCCAGATTTGGGTTTTCCATGGTTTCCCCAAATCACTCCAGGCGAATGCCGGGATGCTTCCTTCAAAAGGCCATGGCCGAATTCCTTCCCATTCCTTGCCCCCATCCTTTCCCGTCTCTAAAGACCACGTTGTTAAAAAGGGACGTTAAACTGTTACAAAAAAAAAAAAAAAAAAAACACGGAAGGCGATCAAGACTACCCACCATAGATAGGAGTACAACGAAACGTTCAACTAGTGATAGTTCAATTCCGAATTTATATATAATGAGAAGTTCTATTAAGCAATTCTTCACGTGTTGTTAAGCAGTACAATCGAGTTTAACGATGTTGTGAAAGTAATTTATGTCTACGGCTGGTTAACTTCAGTTAGCTGGCAATTAACTTACAACAGCGTCGCGCATCTTAACAGCGGAGCAGTCGTCCTCACTGGTTCCAGCCGCGACACCGTCGACACGAGAGCTTCACAGCCTGCCACAAATTACAGTTCACAACGAGGCCATCAAAACTAGTAATTTTATTCAGGCAAAACGGCCACTTTATGCATTTCACAACGCATAAAAAACATTGTCTTGTCTATTCGAATGAGCTACAATCATTATGTGGTTTGTTTACTTATTTCCTTTTGTTCATTGTATTTTAACAATTTATTTCATTTAATTTGTGTTGATAAAGAAGTTTAGTTTTAGGATTTTGCAATAAATTCCATTACTAATTGTGTTTTTATTCATTGAATATATTAATAAACTCCAGCCCTCTCGGGAGCGTCCACAAACTACATGGATTGGTTTGGGGGGAGGGGTTGGCTGGTAAACTACGCCGGGCTATGTGAAAGGGGGGAGGGGGTAGAAAGAAAACCACGTCAGGCTACGTGGGGGGAGGAGGCCAAAATAGAGCTACGTGGTTTATGGACTGTCCCCTCCTGATTAGATGATACCTTAATTCTTGCGATTCAGAGAAGTAACATTCAATAAATTCATTAATTTTGTTCAAAAGAAGAATGTGCAGACACGGATATCGCCGTACAGATATTACATCAAAGGCAAATTATCCCTAGCTACAAGTAATGAGTTAGTACACATGGTACCAACCAATATAGTACAACTGACCCGCAAAGTAAATAGTACAGTGTGGAAGGTACTGATGGAAAACTTCTGTCCTCATTATAATAATCACGTAAATGGAAGGAATACACAGATAATCTACACGACTGGAACAGTTTAATTCATTTGTACAGAAAAAAAATAGAGATTCGTTGATGCTGATGATAAAAGAGATCATGCTTAAAGTTCAGGAACAGATAGACTGATTTTAACTGCAAGAGTTAGGCATCGCAGGTCCCGTCGGAAGATGTGGGTAATTGATTTTCTTGTAAGGAAAAAAATTTAAGTGTTAATTCACTGGCCATAATGTTGCACTGTAATAGTTTGGCATAAAGCAGGAAGCAGCATACGTATTAGGTTGGTTGTTACAACACTGATCGTGAATGTTCAACTCCGTGCTTCTGATAATATGCGTCTACTATTGCTCTGCATCTTTTAACACTGTAAAAGATTGTGAGATCCTCATTTAGAATCATTCATACTCTGCTAGATGATAGCTACAAACGTTTAAGATCTTCCCCACCAGTGGACGTCATGTGTTACTTAACTCAGTTATACTTTAAATTTTTCTAATGAAGAAATCTGCGTTTCATATGGCAGCATCATTATGGGGTGCCTAACTAAAGGTAACAGTTTGAGAATGCACTTTTTTCCAACATTTTGGGATAGGCTGGGTTCGATGCGTTTTCAAATTTGGAGCTTTGGTTTTATGGCCGCTTGTCCTTGCTGACGCCAAGTATTTTATACCTACTGCCGGACCGTACTAAGTACTGAAGTGTCGGCGAAATGTGTAAGTTTGTTCTGTGTTTGAGGTGGAGATCTGCCTAAAAACCGCAGTGAGAATGGCGGGTACGCTGGGGCTGAGCTAAGTTAGAGAATGCACTACGTAACGTGGTAGCCGATAGATAATATCCATCAAGTTCTTCAAAATGGTGAGTAATTAATTACATGATCATTAATAGGCAATTTTTATAGCACAATGATGCAAAGTTACTAAAAAAAATGTGAAATGACACCACAGACCGACTTTTATAATAGCGGCAGCTAACCGTTTCTTTGTATTAATCTTGAAGCATACAGTGAAAAGAAAAGAAGTAATGTTCCACCTTGCGCATACTTGAATAGTATGAAAAGATTATCAGCAAATGTAAAACATCCTCCAGCCTTCTGCTGAGTGCCACCAGTAGTGGGGGAAGGATGGAGCTGTATAGAAACCTGGAAAACCCATGACGTCACGTGGTGAGCAGCCCATCAGCGTTCAAGGTCTTGAGTAGGTGGTTAGTTCCTTGACCGGCCGCTAGATGGCATCACCTCCCGGGCATTTAATTTCTTTGTGCGCAGATTTTCCACACCCCCAGGAGAGAGAAAGCTAGCGGGGGAATTCCGCCGCCTGAGGCGTGTTTACACAGGTGCGCTCGGTGAAGGTATTTGCTCAGGTATTAAGCGCTCACCTGCAAATATTTCCTCAAAAAGCACGTGACGCCAGCGCTCTAGAATTCGGTCTGAGGGTGTGCTAGGTGAAAGGTTGTGAAATGAATACATTAAGTGGCTTGTGTAAATCTACAAATACATTTCGGTTTCCCAATGCCACAACTATTTACCCAGCTACTAAGTGTTTCGGTGTGTGTTTGCTTTTATCGAAATGCATTAGTGGTATGTTTCGAAAGCATGGCGTGGAATGCGGAACTCGGCTGACGTCACTGTACTGCCGCTGGGTATAAAAGGTGCTCACGAGTCCAGCTCGACACATCTGGTTATAAACCCAACAATCGTTTCGGTATTGATCCCTATAACGAAAAGGTAGTTGGAGTTATGAAGGATGAAGCAAATGGTTCCCTGATTGTGGAATTCGCGGGTCTTAGGTGGAAAATGTATTCATTCCGAATAGAATCCAACCAGACCTCAAGACGGGCTAAGGGTCTGGGACGCACCGTCACCAAAAAAACCACCATAGCAGATTACATTGACTGTTTACATGCTGCTGCAGAAAAGTATCACACCCAACATCGATTTCAGTCTAATCTACATAGAATTACCACTGTTGAAGTATCCAAGCTGGGTCTGTCTACACTGGATGATGAACGCTATATTTACCCCGACGGGATTGATACCCTACCTTTGGGGGCACAAGTCTGTACCAGAGTGAATGAGAGTGTGTAACTATTTTGTAAATAAATATGTGACTGTCTGTAAATATATGTGTGAATGAAGATTAAATATAGCGTTTATCCCGTGTATATATATTAAAGTGCACTGGAGGTTGGGATGTAAATATATTGTATAGTTGTGTAAAACATGATATGTAAATAGCTGTCGATGAAGTTGTATAATGTGGATTAGTGACAACGATGACGTGTAAATAGTAGTTCATGAAGTTGTCTAATGTCGATTTGTGAAAAACATGATGGCCATATGTCTAATGTCGATGAAGTTGCATAATGTGGATTAGTGACAACCACGATGTGTAAATAGCTGTTGATAAAGTTTTCTAATGTCGATTTGTGACAAACATTATGTGAAAATAGTTGATGGTCATATGTCTAATGTCGATTTGTGACAAAACAGTTGTAAATAGTGTTATATTTCTCTGGGGTTTTGCCAGTGCACTGTAATTTAGTATTAAGAATCACATATCATATATTGTAAAGTCTCTATGTTGTCAAAAAACAAACAAAAAAAACACCTGACTAATATATGATAAACTATGCAAAGAACTGTCTCTTAGCTATGGGTGAGGAGAAAAAAAACAAATATATGCGTTACTGATGTTTATTGATGAATCATAATTTAAATAAATCTTTTACATTTATCCATGTGTTGTGCGATTTATCAAAACCTAACTACTTCACTAACGCCATATTCTTCCTTTTCCGTATTACTAGTTCAACAAGAAATGTACTTGGATGTTTTGTTAATTGTAATTCTTGCTGGTAAAATGTTCCTGCAATATCTTTACCCTGATAATCTCTAAGTAAATAAGTAACAGGATTTGATATATTTCTTACGGTAAACACTTCAGTTGACCAGTTTGGCAGATAGCCTTTGTCAAACTTTTAATTATTTATTTATTCCAACGGAAAAACCATTTTACATTAATATATCTTATGATGGCTACTTAGTAAACACAATTACCACTATTTGTGAACAAATTAGTTACAGTTAAAACAAGAAGATGACAAAAAATAGCAAGTATAGTTTGATATTACTAAAACTAGAAAAACAATTACACAGAAGAAAATTATTAATTATTCTAAAACTAATAATAAGACTCAACATAAAACTACAAAAAAATAAAAATTATTACAGGGAATAATAGACCGTGACTAAGTCCATCATTGCTGACCCCAGTCATGTATGAGTACTCGCTTGAAAACAGCAACACTGTCAATGAAAAAATCAAGTTCAGGAGGTATTCTGTTACCTAGTCTCTGAATCCGTTCTATGGCACTGTTAGCCTCATAGTTTGTGCGCAGATGTCTACGACCAAATAGTTCTCTCAACCGTGTACCAGACGGACAACGAAAATATACATGTCTGAGAATTTCAGGGCAGTCTATAACACCTGAGATTACTTTATGCAGAAAAAGGACACCATGAACATTGCATCTAAACTCCAAAGGATGGAGGCCAAGGTAGGTTCCAACAGCAACCAACGGAACGTCTTTGTAACGAAAGCCCATGCGACAACCTATAAGCCTTAAGAACTTATTTTGAAGATTCTGAATGTGTTGAATTAGTGTGATCTGATGAGGCGACCATACAACGCTGCAATACTCAAGTATGGGTCTGACATGGGCACAGTATAAGATCCTGAGTGTCTGGATATTATTAATAAATCTGAAAGTGCGTGCCAGTAAGCCCAGGCTCTTGGAGGCCTTGGCACATATGTTGTGGACATGTTCTTCTGGACTGAGATTGTACGTCAGAAGAACTCCTAGGTCTCTTACAGTTGTGCAGCGATTCAGTAGCTAATTTTCCATTTCATATTCAAAATGTAATGCAGATTTAGTACGGTGAAAAGTAATGCAGGAATATTTATTAACATTAAGTTTCATACTGTTTTGTTGACACCATTTCACAATAGCTTTTAAGCAATTCTGAAGATCTAAGCAGTCGTCTCGAGTCATGATTTTCTTGAAAATCTTAATGTCATCTGCAAAGAAAAGGCAACTGGCAAAAATACTAACTAAATCATTTATGAATATATTGAACAGCAATGGTCCTAGGTGTGAACCCTGAGGTACTCCATAAGTTACTGCGAAAGCAGATGACAATGAGCCAAAAGCCTTTACAATAAACCTTCTGTTGCTGAGGTAGCTACAAAACCACTCCAATAATTTACCAACTATGCCATATTCCTTCAACTTAGTAAGAAGGTGGGGGATGGCTAACTTTATCAAATGCCTTTGAAAAGTCAAGATATGTGACATCGAGTTGTTTTTGCTCACTAAATGCTCTAATCTTTTCATTTTAAAGAATCACAAGGTTAGTTGCTGTTGATTTTCCAGGAGAGAAACCATGTTGCTTTGGAGTAATTACGTTACGAAACATGGAATAGATTTTGTTTAGCACCAACTTCTCGAAGATTTTTGCTAACACCGATTGTATAACAATAGGTCTATAATTCTTAACATCTTCCTTCGATCCGCATTTATGCACAGGAACAACATGACCAAGCTTAAATACATCTGGAAAAATTCCTGTCATTAGAGACCTGTTAAACAAGTATTTTAAAGGATGACAAAGCAAGACTCTATAGTATTTCAAAACATTAGGTGGTATTTGGTCAGGGCCACAACTCTTCGAACAGTCTAGCTAGCCCAGTGCTTTATAAACATCTTCATCAGTGATTGCAAGTGTACTCAGACTATTACTAGTACTGAAATGGATATTGGAAGTAGACGAAGATGGAGGTGTAAATACTGAAGAGAAGTTTTGTGATTATTAAATGTTAACGTGTTTGGTGCTCCTTCAGCTTTGCTAATGTTACGGATGAAATTCCAGAATAATTTGGGATTGTCAGGTATAGTGCATTGCACATGTTCAACATAGTCATTGAAGTATTTTTTAGATAAGAGACGAGATTGGTCTCTCAATTTTGAGAACAGGACATAGTACTCATAATCAAAGGTCTGCTTATAAGCTTTCTGGAGTCTTTTCTATGACCAATTGAATAAGATCTGTAGAGAACCAACATGGGAATTTTGACATTCCAGTTTTTATCAGTGGTGTATACTTGAGCACAATTGACTTCAATATGTCAGTGAATTTTATGAACAGAGTGTCAGTATCGGTGGATAAGTCAAGGGATTCAAAATTGGATGGGTCCTTAGAAAGAAGTTCATCAAAAACTTCTCCAAGATTACATCTTGCAAAATCAGGAACAAAAGTGCACTGATGATCAGGCAAGGTAGATTCTACAGGGTGAATAATATTCAATGCTGGATGCTGGATATCAATAGGCAACAAAGGGCAGGTGTCTTCCTTGACAGTGACATTGGAAGAGGCAAATACTAAGTCCAATAACACACCCCTAGAGTTCAGGACATGGTTACACTGTTCAACATCCAATAAACAAGCTAGCTCACAAAGCATTCGAGGAGAGGCAGAGGGGAAATGTGGTTCTTTTTTTATCCAGTCAACATGTGGGATGTTAAAATCACCAACCAGAATCACATGTGTTGGTTCTACCTGTTGGTCGGCTATCACATCTTCCACCACCTGGCAGTAGTTAGCAAATACATGGAGAGGCTTACTGGGCGGGATAATATACACAACTCAGCAAAATGTGTGTATCATGCAACAAATCAATTGATATAAATATAGACCCCACTGATAGTGGGGACATTGTTCCAATACATCTAGAAGGCATTCTGTTGTTCACTGCCACAAGTACAAGTACACCACCACCACTCTCTTTAGAACTAGTTTGAGAGGACCTATCACTTCTGTAAACAGAGTGATTTGTGTTGATGGTGCTATGCCACTTGTTGTTATAATTTGACATTAACTGAGGAAGAAGTTCAATCCACCGATGTGAGATACGTCTGCTGAATTCATGCCACATTGCATTCTTAATAGTTCTGTTAAGCCATTCAACTATTGATGCTTTAAGATGAGTATATGTTGAGAAGTGATTAATACCATAGATAGTCATGAGTTTCTTGAACTTGGAATTGTAAAACTCTTTTCTGTTGTCAGTTTGTAAGTTTTTCGGAACACGACCTCTTCATAGCTTCAGCAACCACACTAGCTGTCTTGTTCTTGAGAGGTAAAGCCCATGCAAGCTTTGAATAAGTATCAATTACCATTAGTATATACTTGTAGCCACTGTTTTTACGAGAGTATGGGATCATTTCCACAATATCAGCTTAGCATAGATCATCGAGTTCTTTGATGACTATGTGACGACGTCTTGGGAAATTTCTTCTTGCTGGTCTATGGAGTTCTGCCACAACTTGATCCTTGTTACAATATAATGTCTCTTTTACGAAGTTCTTCAAGCACTGATAAAATTTCGTTGGAGTGTGCCGTATGTCCTGCAGATGTCGATGAGGTAATTAACTTCAATCTTTCAACGAGTTCATTCGGATCGTCCCAATACACATATTCCTTCATAGGGAGAAGACCAGAACCCGACTGATTGTGAAGTTTAGAGATTATGGTTTTATACTTGTTATTGTTTGCAAGGTTCCGAAATTTACCAGATGGGCTAAATTTTACTCTGTGAGCACTCGTGTTGTTTAATATTTCAGAATAGCTTTTCAAGTCCTTGGCAATACACTGTTTTGAGTTTTTCAAAAACAACAATTCCATTAACCCTCTTGTTCTTTCATATTCATTACCATCGATTAAAATAACATTTTAACAATAGTAACAGGTGAGTCCCCGATCATTAGTGAATCATTTATCTTTCGGACACCATACACTGAATCATAATCTCGCTCACTTCGACTTAGTGACTTCAAGAAATCGTTGATCAAGAGAGGAGACTGCTGTTGCTGCTGCGGCTGCTGTATATGTCGCTGAGGTAAGAAAACTCTTTCCATAGCATCTGTCACAGGTCTTAATGAATCCTTGAAAAATTTCTCTGAGTCAATCTTCAGTTCGAGTAACTTTCGTCGAATTGCATTACGGGTCTTTATGATGTCTCGTTTAGTTGTTGTTGCATCCATGTTTATATACCAAATGAAGCTTGTGGGTGTTCACGGTACTATTTTATATTTGAAAAATACATACACATGGATGTCGGTAGGATGAGGCTTTTCAAGGTCTGTTAACACCTGGAGGTTTTTAGGGGCTGACGTCTTAAGTGAAAACTAAGTTTGTCATGTTGTTTTACTGTGACTGGTACGTATTTATTAAATTCACGCAAGTTGAGTTTAGCGAGTAATAGTTTTGGCACAACCATAGTCACGAATATTCCATCAGTTGGAATTTGATAATATTTGAGTCCTCCTTCTAAAACATACGCATCATCGATAACTTCACTTGTAAGGATAATAGGTAATACTATAGTGGCACTCGCTGATTTTAGTTCAGTCATTATGGTAAATACATCCCGGTTTAAGCGATGTTTTTCATCCGAGTATGAAAGTTTCTTCTCCATTTCGACTACCATACGCAAGGATTGATCAATGGCATCCCGGTGTATGGCTTGAACGAATCGCTTATTTGCAGCATCATCTTCTTTGATGGAATTGGCTACACATTTGATTTTTTTATTATTATTATTTAATGGCTTTCGGCTGCTGAGGCTATACAGCCAGCTCAATGTGAATAAGTCATTATGCTGTGTTTACATTCAGTATCTTGTAAGTATGGACACCACAGGACGGACAGGACATTCACACAGACACACAACACTTAACATCCATGCCCGCGGCCGGATTCGAACCGGCGACCTTCGGCACGCGGAGCTAGCACTCTAGCCCCTGCGCTACCGAGGCCGGCTACACATTTGAGAACTTTACCCTGGCAATCCAAGTTACCATCATTCGTAAGAAGTATGTTCTGAGGTAGGTACACAAACACTCTCTTATTCTGATTCACTGAAGTTCTCACAAACTTGTCCATGCTTGTAATGATTTCAAAAGACAGTGTGCGCTGCTATTTATTCAAAAATGAATCAAATCCGTTGCGGTATCTTCCATTATACATGTCGCAGTCTTTGTCAATAACCAAAAATCCATGTTTACAATCATTCTAGCAGTACCCACATAGGTTTTTAAAATCGTTGAACGTCATGTCGGTGTTGACGTGGTCGTTGTAAATATGTTTGAGATTCATATCGTCCTGTTTAAAGATTACGATCAAGTTAGCATTGTCTCTAACCAATTGTTTCGGTATCCGGCTATATGTCCGACACAAGTAAAAAGAATTCACTGATCTGTGCCTGCCCATGCAAAAGTAATCTCGTATATTATTCTGCTTCTCACATGAAACATCGGCAAACACAGAATTAGGTAGAGCTTCGCTTGGAGGAGGTACACTTTGATTATCACTAAATGTCTTTTTTTTTTAACTGCTTTATGTCTCTCAACAGCGAGGTCTTTAGAGACGGGAAAGGATGGGGGCAAGGGATGGGAACGAATTCGGCCATGGCCTTTTAAAGGAAGCATCCCGGCATTTGCCTGGAGTGATTAGGGAAACCATGGAAAACCCAATCTGGATGCCCGGACGGGGATTCGAACCACCGTACTAAATGTCAAATACTGAATATCTTTAATGGGCTCTAAAATTTTCCCTAGTAACTGATACTTTGGATGGTACAACGACTTGGAAAACATATATACATTTTCAAATCTAAGACCATTGGGGTGTTCTGTCAGCGAGAGCACAGGATTGGTTTTCCCGCAATTTGATGGGCCACACACTATTGCCCTCACTGTCTCAGGGAACAGTGGTCCGTTCTTCTTCCGTCTAGTATTGGTGCCGGCAACATCAACATTACTCACGGGTAATGTGTCTCACTGTTTGATGAACCGCATATTGACAAGATTAGGTGGTTTCTCCGGCTATATATAGGCGCGCGAACAAGTAAAGTATGTTAGTTGGTAACAATGCCTCCTACGAGGAAGAAGAAGAAGGGTCATGGCTTTTTAAACAAGCTCATCGAAAAAGATGCCTTTTGAGGCGCATATACCTATATACCAGTATTGTGGCCCCGGTACTAAACTGGAAAAACGGTTGGCGCTTGGGCAGAAGACGATCAACCCACTAGATGCAGCTTGCAGGGAACACGACATTGCTTATGCACAGGGGGCAGATAGAGCTGAAGCAGATCGGATACTCGTCGAGAGGGCTGCAAATAGAATGAAGGCTAAAGATGTTTGGTGAACGTGCAGTGGCATTCTTGGTTAATAGGGCCATGTGTGCCAAGTTAAAGTTTGGCGGGGGTATTAAGATAAAGAAACCGAAGGAAAAAATGAAGGTTGGTATTCTTCCATTAATACCATTATTTGCTGGCTTGTCAGATGCTGGTGCTTTAGCAGGTGGGGTGGCTAATGTCGTCAAAGCTGTTAAAGTAGCAAAAGAGGCGAATAAGCAGTTGGCTGAGGAGAAACGACACAACAAAACGATGGAGGCACTTTCAATGAGGGGTAAAGGTTTATATTTGAAGCCATACCGGAAAGATGGGTCTGGATTTTTAAAAAAATCGGTTCAGCCGCTGACGGACGATGACATACGTAAGCATGTAAAGCGTTTGCGCATACCCTATTTTCGTGGTATTTTCATGCGTGACACATTGCCCAAAAAAATTCGTGAACGTGAATGTGGAATTGTGAACTTGGATAGTGCTAAAAGTGCTGGAACACATTGGGTTGCATACATCAAGTACAAAGATGGTGTAGTTAAATACTTCTACAGTTTCGGTGACTTACCTCCTCCATTGGAATTACAGCGATACCTTGCAGGGAACAGAATACTTTACAATGTGCAGCAACACCAGAAGTTTGGTACACATGTATGTGGACATTTGTGTTTAAATTTCCTGTATGAAAATGTATGACATCAGTCTTGAACGAACCTTGAACAAGATAACACATGTCTGTGAAACTCTGCTTGTCGGGCAATAGTTCAGTCTTGGGCTGCGATTACTTTCCACCGATAGATTAGAGCAAGGTGATTACACAGTCGGTTTGGTTGACTTTCAGTCTTACAATTCGATTCCAAATATAGACGAATCCAATTTTAAATTTCATTACTCAAAGAATAAAGTGATAGTTATACCCACAGGATCTTACGATATTGACGATTTGGCGAATTATTTGGTTCGGCACACTAAAAACGACAAGCTAGTAATTAGAGCAAACAACAATTCACTCAAGTGTGAATAGAAACACCTGTGGAAATTGACTTCGCTAAACCAAACTTAATTGGATCTCCGCTTGGATTTTCTAAACGTGTGTTAAAGATTGGATTTCGTACCTCTGACTACACTGTGCAGATCTTCAAAATTAACGCTATAAGAATAGAGTGCAGTATATGTACAGGAAATTACGTCAACGATAAGCTGGGACATACATTATACGAGTTTTTGCCAACAGTTCCGCCTGGGTACAAGATTGTGGAAGTACCCGCTAATGTCATCTATCTACTCATCACAGTGAAAACTCTCAGCAACATCAACGTTAGAGTTGTCGATCAAAATGGTAATTTAGTGGATTTTAGAGGAGAAACCATTACTCTCAGACTACATATAAAAAAGAATGGGCGCTCGTTATAACAAGAAACGTCAACCACGCAAAGCTGTCAGTCGTGAACCAACAGTAAAACGATAACACCTGAGAACGTGCTCTTCCTACAGTCTTTAGGCTATACAGTTAAAAAACACGGATGAGGTGCTAGACATAACTTCCAGTGTGGAGTTTGACGACGCCAGCCACATTTAATAACAATGATGAAATTCGGATACCTGTTCAGAACCAAGATACTGCCGTGCGAAAGTTACTTGCATATTGAAGGAAGATTCATCAAATTAGATGGAACAGGAGCTACAAATTCAATTGTCATATTCAATGTATTCACGTTTTTGTTTGAGGAAATTCGGTACCAACCTAATGGAGCTGAAATTGTCCATAATAGAAATTTTGGTATCACAAGTACATTGAAAACGCTTATTTCTGCTGATCCTCAACAAGCTGGTGTGTTGAACAATGCAGGATGGGGGCAACGCGAGCTTGGAAATGGTTACTTTGATGTATGTATACC